>SJXQ01013174.1:76957-157591 GCA_006408695.1 Aepyceros melampus | reverse complement strand
CCACGAGTGTACATGAACTCCCAATCTCGACCCCCACCTCTCCCCTCCCGCCCCACACCCTCTCTCTGGATTATCCCCGTGCATCAGTCCCAAGCATCCTGCATCCTGCATCAAACCTGGACTGGCGATTCGTTTCACTTATGATATCACACATGTTACACTGCCACTCTGCCAACCCATCCCACCCTCTCCCTCTCCCACAGAGTCCAAAAGGCCGTTCTATACATCTGTGTCTCTTTTGCTGTCTTGCGTACAGGTTTATCATTACCATCATTCTAAATTCCATATATATGTGTAAGTATACTGTATTGGTGTTTTTCTTTCTGGCTTACTTATAAGCCTATGTGGGACATCTATGTGTTGAATTTACTCACTGTGCCTTTGACTAGGTTATTAGAGGGTAGATTTTGGAGTAAGAAATAAATGAGAATGAATCATAACGCTGTAATAGATTTGAGTTTGTGGTCAAATGGTGAATTAGACTTTAGGAGTCTACAGTTAGCAACAATTTTATGTATTACGAATTGCGAGATGAACCATAAGACATGAGCTTGAGGAACTCACTGTTTGTATCACCCCACGCATCCTGAGTTATCCAGCTTTCTCAACTTTTGAAAGCTACAGTAAAGCTTTTCCTGCCACTGCAACCCATGCTGATCTTTCCCTTCTGTGAACATCAGCTGAATTTTATAGTGTGTACCAAACAATTTAGCACTTAGCACTAATTAAATGAGGTTAAATAAAATCACTTCTGTAGAAGTGCCTGCTGTAAACTGTACAAGACAGATGCATGGCATTATTACCACCATTAATTAGATTAATTGGCTTTTGTATGTTCATTTTTCCTCCTTGGCTCTTTTGTAAGTCTTCAACTGGAGGTTCCATATCAGCTAATTCATAATGGAAGGAGAAGTGATGCTAAATAGCTGTGGATTTATTAAAGGTGGGATTACTTGGTGGGTCTGATTCATGGCTTATTATCTACAATAGGCGTGTTTCTTCTGCCACCATTTTATCCTTGAAAATCCTCCCTCATCCCTGCAAGAGGAACCATGCCAGAGCTCCATCCAGCTATATTTAGACAGCCAGAAGTGAACTAACTGTAACATGATTTATAATCTTAAGTCCAGGGAAATGATATTACTAATTAAATCGTGAAACATTAGGCAGGCTGTCAAGCACAGATACATTTAAAGTCATAACAGCCCTTGCCTATTTGTAAAGTGTTTGCGTATTGAATGATTCTAGTGAAATTGTTTCTATTTATCAGACCAAGTATAAGTGTTCATCACCAAGGCATCTGCAAACAAGACAGACCATCTAAGATAAACCCAAGCCCAAGAGAGCAATTTCTCCTTCATTTCACATTTTCCATTTCTCTACAGCCCTTCTGTGAATCTGAGCTTCACCCAATTTTGGAGTCAGCAATTTCAAAACTTGGCAACTTCTAGAAGTGAAAGTGCATGATAACGTGAGGCAGAAGAGATAGAAGCAGCAGAGCCTAGATGCCTATCTCGTCCTGGGTTCATTCTCAGAACACTGATCCTGCCTGTCTCATTCTACAGATGAGAAAACCAAAACAGAGATGTGAAAAGAAAAAATTATTCACATTTATGGCCTGGCTAACAAGGGACAGAACGTGTGGAACTGAGGACTCTCTGATGCAGATGTTAGTGGTCCTTTGAGGCCAATTTCACTTTCTTTCCTCCCAGGCTCTCCACCTTTATACCTATTTAAATTCCTAAGTTTGATGGTAAGAAAGGGCTTCCCAGGTGGCACTCATGGTAAAGAACCTGCCTACCAATGCAGGAAACATAACAGGTGCGGGTTCAGTCCCTTGGTTGGGGAGATCCCCTGAAGAAGAGCCTGGCAACCCACTCCAGGAACCTTGTCTGGAAAATGACATGGACAGAGGAGCCTGGTGGGCTAAGGTCCACAGGGTTGCAGAGTCAGACACAGCTGAAGCAATTTAGCAGGCATGTAGCACGATGATAAGAAAACTAAGAAAAATGAGTAGATGAAGGTGTCCGTGCTCTTCTGAGATGGTCACATTCACGAGTTAAATTCTTGTAAGGGATAAACGTCTAAATTCAGAAGTGATGAAAACTCTTTGGGTTTGGGGGTCTAACAGATCTTTTGTCCCACTGCCAGGGCACACAGAGAACTCCTCAGCTCTAGGTATCCTCATCTTTAAAGTGGGATAATGATACCTATATCAACAGAGGTTAAGAAGATTAAATGGAGATAATTTTTAGATATCTACAAGAAGGCAAAGGAAAGGGCACAGCAAGAGAGAGTAGGCTTCTCTACATTTCCTAAATCATATCCATGTGTTTGCTTGTTCTCTGCTTGAAGATGGCCTTAAATATTGCATATTCTACAAATTTTGTCAAACATGATAGGAACATCCTGCTTCAGCACAAAGTATTATATTGAGCATAATAAAATTGTGGTTTAAGATGAAAGGCTTGAAAATCAACTTAAACAGAATACTGAAGCCTTAATTGAAGTACCAAAATGATTGCTTTAAAATCTCTTTATCTTGCTTTGTTACTTTGCTATCTGGTTTTGAAGGGAAGGAAGCCGCCAGCTGACCTAACTTATACTCTAACAGCTTTCTGTCACTGTTGCAAATGTGTAGACAGATACCGTCTCTTATCCTGAGAGTGTTAGAGAATCACAGTAAATTACATGCACGGAGGTGAAGAAAGGTCTTTGGCATTAAATCCCAGGCTGGGACTTCATCTTCATCCCATATGGATTGTTAACTTGCCAAATTCAAGACTACAAACTATTCTTCATAATTAGATTCCAAAAACCTTTTTTCTGATTTTTCTTTTCCTGTAATTAGGATTTGCCACTTAAAATTGTAAATTGCAAATATATTGCCAGGGTCCATATCTGATCATTTTTTATATCTTCTCTAAGCTCCAGTGTGGAGGAGGGGAATTGCCTTTGTTTTCAGTGTCACGTTTGGGTGGCTTTAAATTGCTAACCCTGATGTGAGTAAACAGAACAGGGAACAAGAAGGATGTGCCGCTCTTTGGTCCTTTGGCATGCAGGATCCAACCCAAGCTCAGTGCTGAATTGCCAAGTCTCTGGCTCCACCTGACTCAGCCTCAACTCCCACCACTCTGCTGTTTAGTCTTCACTCAGTCACTTGTTCTCTGATTCTTTCACATGAAATGACTGCCCTTTGGCCTGATCATGTAATACCATATAACTTTTGATAATGAAAGGAATGCATTTATTTCTTGTGCTTGAAAATGATGCATAAACTGAGACCCATCTAGACCAGCCAGGAAATCTGATCAACCGACCTAGCAAATCTCCTCTTCAGTATCCTCCAGGCTCTTTCAACACTGATTATGAGTCCCAGATTCTCTTTTTTTTAATTGGGGATATAGTCACTTTACAATATTGTGTTAGTTTCTGCTGTACAAAAGGATGAATCAGTCATATGTATACATATGTTCCTTTCCTTCCAGACCTCCTCTTGCCTATCCCATCCATCTACGTCATCACAAAACACCAAGCTCCCTGTACTATACAGCAAGTTCCCACCAGCTATCTAAGTTTTTTATATCTAATCTTGTCTCTTTTTTTTGTATGATTCTGTTCTTATGTACTTTGAATGGATGCATTAGCTCACCAATCAGGTTTCTAAACTCAAAATAGAGACTTTCCTCCTTGAGTGCCTACTGATGCTATGGAATGGTCCAAGTAGATAGTCAAACACTGAATGGATAAATGCATCAATTAAAACTCTTTAGATGGCTCCCTCTCTTTTGTAAATGGGAAAAAATAAAGATGATAATTGTGATAACGGTAGCAACACACCCAGAAGTATAAAAATTCCAAGAATAATATTCTCATAAACATTAGTAGCAATAGCTGTTTTTGAAGCTGCTCTTCTTTAGAAAAATCTGAAAAGGAGTACAACTAGAATTACCCTATTTTCTATTAATATAAGTGGTTGTATTTCAGTGAAAGGAACATTGACCCAAAGATGTTAGTTGACTTGACTTATAATCCTGACCCTGATGAAATAACTCTGTGATCTTAAATGTGTCACTTCAAGTGGATAAAGCCCCCACTTTTCTGATCTATGAACTGAGTTAATAAAGCAGTTTTTTTCCCTCTAAATCACAGCCATCCTGCAATAAGGCATTTGATACCATAGCTTCATTAAAATCATGCTCTATGTAAGAAGGATTTCATTCTTCATCCTGTATAGAAATGCCATGAAGTACTTAGCACATAAGATTGTGAAGTCTTGTCAACAGTCTTATGTCTTTTATGTATCACCAGATCCACCTGCAGCTGAGGAAATGGAGATAAAGAAGATTAAATAAGTTGATCAAGTTACTAACTGCTGGATCTGGGAGTCAACCTCAGGTTCATCTGGCTCTATAATCAGGAATTGAATTGTGTCATGGCTCCAGCAAATCTAATGATTTGTCGATGGGTGATTGGGAGGTAATATATCAGAAACTGATCTTATGATTCATTAAGCATAAGTGGCTCCATGCAGATTCCATCCAAATGTTTTAGAGTAGTGCAGCTGTAAGACATTGATTTTATTTCTCCACTGAGAAAAGTGGGTAGTTTCTATGTAGAAATTAAAAGAAAGACTTTTCTAGGAAGAAAACCATCATGGGTATGCCATAAGCTTTCATTGGTTTACATATTTTTCATTCCCACTACATGATTTTTACAAAGAAATAGACCCTTCTTAAGAAACCCCCCTTTTACAGTAGCAAGAACAAGAGCAGTATTTTATTTAGCTTTCTGTTTTTGCATTACACCATGTGCATGCCATGGTTGTGTATCAAGAACAGATAAAAACTCCTCTCCAGGTAAGACCTCAAAGAGGTATGGGAAGACATATATTAATGGATATCTATTTAGTCTATTGAACATGTTGCCATTCTATTGAGGACAAGGATTATACAGGATACCCTGATCTACCTTGGTCTTTGCAAGTTAAAGGAGAATATTTAAATGTGCTACAGCAGCACCATTAGGTTTAATAGGAGCCCATTTTCAGATTATACCTGACCAGAAAAGATATCTATAAATCTCTACCATATGATACTCAGAGAGGACTTTGCCACAGAGCTTGGAGTCAGAGAACACAAAAATAGGAAGGTAAAGCTAGAGAGAACCAGGAACAGCAGCAGCCCTTCCCAGAATCAGCCAAGGACTCCAGAAATATCAGTGATCAACAGTCAGGAGAAGAAAGAGGAATGTATCCTAAAGGAGGAATGTATCCTCCTTTAGGCCACAGACTGAACCTCAAGTGTGTTCTTTCTTAGACTGCAAGATAAATAACAGTTACCTTGGTCCTTAGTGGAGAGCTCTAGAATCAAGCAGAGCCCATGCTTCTTCTGCAGTTTGCTGACATAAGAACTATAAGACCATTGTAGGCAGGGCTCAGTACAGTAAATAAGCATGTTCTTTCCAAATCTTTCTGCTGGCTTCAGGAATTACAGAGCTTCATGAATGACTGGTATTATTGTAGATATTCAAGCTAGATATTGTTAAATATCTGAGTGAAATGAACAATGCTCAACCATTAAGAGTCAAGATTTTTTTGCATACATATGCAAATATTCCCTGTGTAATATGGTCTTACTATGATGTGCATTTACCTGGCAATGTTACAAAATATACTTCCAAACGGGTTCTGACTTTACCATGAGAATAATTCCATGACGTAAACAAAATCAACCTTATTAAGCCCATTTTACAGATCAGAAATTTGGTTAATGATTTTTACTCCCGGGGCTCTCTGTTGGAAGACTGAGGGAATGAAAAGTGCTCACCAAACTAGAAGCTATCCTGAGATCAAAAAATGAGGCAATCTGCTCCAAAAAAATCAATGGGTTGGTTTATTATAGGGTAACTTACAGAATTACCCTATAATAGGGTAGATAACAGAATCTGGTGAACAGAATCTGGTGGATAATAGTCCAGAAGCTATACTCCATACTGCTGAGGGACCATTGGGACAAATTTATGGTTAACCTAGGGTACGGGGGTAGGTGCTTAGAAACAATGTGCATTCCTAAATCAAGATTTATGAATCTTGTAACTAGCTTCATGGGCTTCCCTGGTGCCTCAGATGGTAAAGAATCTGCCTGTAATGAAGGATACCCAGGTTTGATCCCTGGGTCAGGAAGATCCCCTGGAGGAAAAAATACCAACCCACTCTAGTATTCTTGCTGACTCATTGGTAAAGGCCCTGATGCTGGGGAAGGCTGAAGACAAGAGTAGAAGGGAGTGACAGAGGATGAGATGGTTGGGTGACATCACCAACTCAATGGACATGAGTTTAAGCAAACTCCAGGGGATAGTAAGGACAGGGAAGCCTGGCATGCTGCTGACATGGGGTTACAAAAAGTCAGGCATGACTAAGTGACTGAACAACAACTAGTCTCTTGGGTGCCAGGAACATACTGGCAAAGGTCTTCATCATTGCCTGGGGAATATCACAGCCTAGAGGCCATCTGGTCCTAATGATTATTAAACAGTGCCTATTATCTACAAAGCCCTTGACAACAGAGAAGTGGTTTAATGCACAGTACAGTCCTGGGTAGAGTCAACAGAAAGACAGAAGGAAATATAAGGGCTCAAGCTGGTGCTAGTTATGCTACAAGCCACACACACTATCCAAATATTCAAGCTATATAAATACTAAATCATTGTGGCAATATAACAGGAATAATGCTAATAGAACAATGCTACCAATAGCTAATATTTAATGCGCACTCACTATGCACAGAGTCGGACATGACTGAAGCGACTTAGCAGCAGCAGCAGCACTATGCATTAGGCACTCAGCTATCATCTCAACTTCTGACTTATAAAACAGAAATTTTACAATTTCTCAACCCTAAGTGGGAGACAGAATTACTGTCCCATCACTTCACTGGGTTGGTGACAGTTAGATGCAATCCTGTAGAGTAGGGTGCTTTCGCATGTTAAATAGTAAGTGTTCATTTATCAGCCTATCACCTGGACAAATCAGTTCCTTTCTGCAGCTTACCAAGCCACCCACATTCAGCACCTACATCTGTTTAGATTTCTCCATCTAGTTTCTTAATAACAGTACCTAAAACATGACTAATAATAATAATAATAATAATAGTGCATTTCTTCCGTTGTGAAAACCTGTCTCATGGACAAAGTATTTTACATGTTTGATCTATGATATATCCTGGTATATATTAATCATAATTCTCATTTTTTAGACAAGATAGTTAAGCTTTGCTGCTGCTGCTATGTCGCTTCAGCTGTGTCCGACTCTGTGCAACCCCATAGACGGCAGCCCACCAGGCTCCCCCATCCGTGGGGTTCTCCAGGTGAAAACACTGGAGTGGGTTGCTATTTCCTTCTCCAAGTTAAGTTTAGACCACTGACTTTTCCAACTCATCGCAGTAGCAAAGCGAGACTCATAGGATTTTTTATTTTTTTTCATTTCACTCCATAGCTACTTCTGCTTCAAGTGACTGTCTCTCTTTTTTTCCAAGCCTTTTTTGTCCATATGCCTTCTTCAAAGCCTCTTACAACAACAGCTTCTGCAATGCTCCCTGCTGTCCTGAGGAAATCTGAGTTCCTGAACAATTTAAAGGAAGCTCTCCTACAATGATTATCTCTTGTTCTATTTCTCTCTAAAGAACATGCTTATGCAGGTGGGAGCCAAGTGGTCAGGCTGCCATGGTGCTCTTTCTACAGGAAATGCTCTTCTTCTGTTTATCTTGCTAGAGTATTAGAATCGTCAGTTCAAGTGTCTCCTCTCTTTGGAAGCCCAAAATCACTTCATCCAGCACTTCTCTCTTTGGGTCTGACCTGTTTCCAGCACTGAATTTTAGTAAAACGTGGGCAGTGCTTACTTTTCCCCACTTTGTGACCCATCTGTCCCACCCAGAATACTTGGGATCCTAAAGAGCTCAAAACATAGCTTGGTCATGCCTGTGTAACCATAGCCTAGCACAGTAGCTGCAAACCTACAGTCAATTATTACTATTATTATTTTTGGCTCCATCAGGTCTTAGCTGTGGCTCTCGTGATCTCCACTGTGTCATGGAGGATCTTTCTTTGTGATGCATGGATTCTGTAGCTGTGGCATGTGGACTTGTTTGTTCCATATCATGTGGGATCTAGTTCCCCAACCAGGGGTCAAACCTGCGTCCCTTGCACTGTAAGGTGTATTCTTAATCATTGAATCATCCAAAACGTCCCT
Organism: Aepyceros melampus; assembly: GCA_006408695.1. Lineage (NCBI taxonomy): Eukaryota > Metazoa > Chordata > Mammalia > Artiodactyla > Bovidae > Aepyceros > Aepyceros melampus. Next base: position 149,343 of record SJXQ01013174.1, on the reverse strand, counting down.
ACAGTCAATTTCTGAGTGGGTGAATAGAAAAAGAAAATCTGTTGCCTGTGTTACAGGGCAGAATGTCTATTGCTGCTGTAAAGCAGCTGTGCCCTGATGGGAGTAGAAGTGGCTAAAGAAGCCGCCTCTTTTTTCGAGCATCCTTAATTGCTGTTCTTTCCTGCAACATTACCAGCATAATGTGCAATTCTTCCTCCGTGTCATCTGAACACATTTTTAAATGTATGTGGAGCCTAATCCTCATTCCCCTCATTTGTAAAGGCCAAAGTTGAGGTGTTGTGAAAGTCTCAGCTCATGCATCAGTGAGTTTCTTTGCAGTTCAATCCATGAGGCCATTAGTTACCTAATCTCACTCTCATTCTGCTCCTGGAGTAAAAGGAAAAAAAAAAATTCCAAGGACAGTATGACTGTCTCCATTAAAGAGAAAGAAGGGTGAGATAATTAAGAAATATTTCCCAGATTAATTAGCCTATGGAAAAGAACAACTACAAAAAATATCAGTAAGCCTTGATTGACATTTACATTAATGAACTTGAGTTCCAGACATAAACTATGTGGTCTACTAATAAATATTAGTTTGGAAACAACACAACAATGGGTTCTTTTATATGGCACTCTCTTCTTCAGAAAGCTAGCTGTTAATAAAATATGCCCAGCAAGGGGTCTGGTACAATGCTATTTCTATCTCATAAAATCCATATTGTCTACTTCTAGTCAATAAAACTCACTATCTAATAAAACTCAATTGTGCATGATCCTGGGGCCCAGAAATTGTGGATAATTGAAATGAAAGACACAGAAATACAAATAATTGGCTGTAGTCAATAGCCCTGATGATCCCTCCCTTTTGGCTTTTTAACTATATTTCATTTATCAGTACTCTTTCCTAATCTCAGCATATATTATTCCTCAATACTCCCCAAGATCTGACCCTACCCCAAAACTCTATTCTCTGAGAAGAGGCATTATTTTTCAGAAAGATCACTGAACTTTATAATCAGTTACACTAAGCTTCAAATTGCCAGTCTAGTTCTTCCTGGTTGTGTGACCTGAGCTTTTATGCTAGAATTTCAGTTTCCTTCTTTGTATAATTGGGATAAGAATATCTACTCTACAGATTATTGAGACAATTGAAATAAATTGAAAGGGACAGTGTATGCCAACATAACTAGCACAATTCTTTATTTGTTCCGCTACACTGGGCAAAAAGCACTGAGATCCTCAAGAGAAAGCAAACAGGGACCAAAAGTAAGAAACTAAGAGAGCCTAAAAAACTCAAAAAGGATATAATTATTCTCTGTATAAGTAACAAATGGCCAGACTTTTTAGGTCTTCTGTAGCCTTATAACTGCAATGTCTCTGAGAATTCATTCTGGCTGGAAAGTAAAAGTGTTAGTCACTCAGTCGTGTTTGACTCTTTGTGATCCCGTGGACTGTAGCTCACCAGGCTCCTCTGTCCGTGGAATTCTCCAGGCAAGAATACTGGAGTGGGTAGCCAGTCCCTTCTTCAGGGGATCTTTCTGTCCCAGGGATTGAAGCTGGGTTTCCTGCATTGCAGGCAGCTTCTTTACCATCTGAGCCACCAGGGAAGCCCCCATTCTGGCTGGAGAGAGGGTGTTTCCCATATCAGCTTGAATGGAGGTTAATTGTGTATCCAGAAAGCAAGAGGAGCAATGGTAGCTGACAACTCAGTATCCCACCAAAGCTCAGTCATAGGAAAGAGAAGAGCCCTGGAAAACCTGTACTTCTTTAGACCTCAGTTTTACATGGAGGAGGTAAGCTTGCCTCATCTCCCCTGTGCTTCTATTGGGTGGGTAAAAATGTTTGTTGGGGTTTTCTGTAAGATGCTACAGAAAACCTGAATGACCTTTTAAGCCAACCTAAGTAGTGTTGTTCAGTTACTAAGTCATATCCAACTCTGAGACCCCATTGACTGCAGCACACCAAGCTTCCCTGTCCTTCACTATCTCCCAGAGTTTGTTTAAACTCATGTCCATTGAGTCAGTGATCATCTGACCATCTCATCCTCTGTTGCCACCTTCCCCTCCTGCCCTCAGTATTCCTGGCATCAGGGTCTTTTTCAATGAGTCAGCTCTTTGCATCACATGGCCAATGTATTAGAGTTTCAGCATCAGTCCTTCCAGTGAATATTCATAGTTGATTTCCTTTAGGATTGACTGGTTTGATCTCCTTGCTATCCAAGGAACTCTCAAGAGTCTTCTCCAGCTCACAGTTCAAAAACACCAATTTCAGTGTTCTGCCTTCTTTATGGCCCAACTCTCACATCCATACGTGACTACTGGAATAGCCAATATTATACATGTCTATACTGGGTGAGCAAGAATGGACTTGAAGAGAGAGAAGAAAAACTGAATGAACAACTCAAATGGTCATAGGAAGAATTTCTATTGATCAAAGTAATATCTATTTACTTTTGAAACAGCAAATACTATTTCTCCCTGAGCAGACTTTAAGTGTTTCTCGCCATCTAGCTATTTCCACTTCTACTCCTTTCTCTATACCTACTATCAGCAACATTTACTTGGAGATCTACGCCTCTAACCACATCTTCATCCATATTACCATCATTCTCTCCACCAAAAATTATGCGTGGAGACCTAGAGGTTTTGTGTTCATTTTTCTGTTTTGTTTCATTTCTAGAGTGTTTACACAGACTGTGATTCTTGCCTGGTCTTGTAATGAAAGTTGCTCTTTGCCACATAAAATTCGTTTATTCCTATTTCATCCTCTAAAGCTAGGGCATCCACAACCTCTTTCATGTAGGCTTATTGATAGCCCTGATCCTTATTCATCATGCAGTTCTCTGAACTCTTGCATAATGTATTACTGTGGCAATAATGAACCCTAAATCTATATTAACTAACAAAAGATGTACAGTTTGAAATTGTGTCACCCAAATCATCTAGGACATGCAGTCTTCACACTTAAAGATTGTGATGTCCCATTTTCAATTAAATATCATTCCCATTTTTTTCATCTTGTAATCATCTGAGGCTCTCAAAGATGGGGCCACGGCTACTCCATCATATGTAGCCCCAGTGAGTGTGTGTGTTAAGTCACTTCAGTTATGCCCAACTCTTTGTGATGCTATGGATTGTAGCCTGCCAGTCTCTTCTGTCCATGGGGATTCTCAAGGCAAGAATACTGGAATGGGCTACCATGCCTTCCTCCAGGGGATCTTCCTGACACAGGGATTGAACCCGAGTTTGTTACATCTACCTGTACCGGCAGTGAGTTCCTTACCACTAGTGCCACCTGGGAAGCCCATGTGGCCCCAGAGCTGTAGCTAAATCAGAGAGGTGTGAAAAATGGTCTTAAGACTACATATTTTAAACTTTTTCGTTACTGCAGCCGTACAGTGAACAGAAGTGGAAGACAAACTAACATGGGCGGGGGAGTGAAATAACTAGTGCTAACCATAAGACTAAGGAGCTTCCCTGCTGGCTCAGTGGTAAAGAATCTCCTTCTTTAGATTCTCCTAAATAATCTCTCAGAAGACTCAGATTTGATCCCTGGGTCAGGTAGACCCCCTGGAGAGGGAAATGGCAAAGTACTCCAGTGTTCTTGCCTGGGAAGTCTCATGGACAGAGGAGCCTGGTGGGGTTGCAAAAGAGTTGGACATGACTCAGTGACTAAACAACCACCACCACAAGACTAAAGTGCATGTGTGTGTGTGTGTGTGTGTGTGTGTGTGTGTGTGTGTGAAATCCACAAAGTCAAGTTAACACTGGATAACACTGGAACTGGCTGACTGGGAGCAGTGGAATCCTTCTGTATACATTGACTAGATTATTTGTCACATCCTCCAGGCAGTGTCCCTTCATCAGGAAAGCTCTGGCAACTGTAAATAACATGCTCCTTGCTCTTCTACCATGGTATATACTATTTTGTCGTGAAGAGTCAGACACGACTGAGCGACGGAACTGAACTGAACTGATGCTCTTTTGTGTTTTGAGGATGTACCATTCCCAACTGCTTTAGGTCTTAGAAATAGCATTCTCTAAGAGGTGACCCCTTCCTATCTAGACTAGATAATATGTCCCTGCCCTGAGTTATCACATTTATCACTTTTTCCTTTCACATAACACATATTATGTTTCGTATACACATCCGTCTTCTTTACCAGAGCATGATTCCAAGAGCTAGATGGTCCTTTCCATCTCCACCCTTCACTCATAGAATAGACATGGATGTAGCATTGAGGTTCCATCAGTGTTTTTAAATGTTTGAATAAATATATGAATAAATATAGTACCCATTACACTTTTATATCTTTTTCTTTATTTAATTTAAAATTTGCTTTCCATGTTAATTTTAATTGGATTTTATTTGCATATAAGTGAGAAAAGAAAGAAAAGAAAGGAAAAGCTTCATTTTGGTTGGATCTACATAAGACTTGGTGTGGAAAACAACTCTGTCAACCCAGTCTTTTGACCCTAAATTGTAATCAAACATAAACTCTGAGCATATTCTCCAGTTACGTAGATGTCATGGCTTAGAATCCAATTACATAAGTGAAGCCCAATTCTAGAGAAATTTTCATTATCAATACTCATGTGTTGAACATAAAACATTACTGTTTTGGATTTTTTTTTTTAAGGATGGAATTAAAACCCATGTCTAACTGTAAGGTGCTTACATTCTGGTAAGGAGAGATGGATATATGTGTGTGTGTGTGTGTGTGTGTGTGTGCCAGGTATAGAAATAGTGTCAGCAGCAGCAGTAGAGATCAGGATGAATTTGTACTTGCCAGTGAACAGATGGCAAGGCTTGCACATGTGGAGAAATTGGTGGCCATTCTGGGTGAAAGAAATTACAAGATCATGGTCGTCCAGGGTCTCGTAGCCTGGAGATTGATGCTGTTTTGCTGAAGTAAACAGTCTGTGGAGAAGGGCACTAGGTCATAAACCAGGAGGCAAGCCAAAGGGATGCCCAGCCAAGGCTTTCTCTACCGTATTTGGTATTTCGGGACAATTCAGTTTTGCTGGATTTCCTGGAGAAGTTCAGAGCAGTGAGCACAGATTTCCTCAATGAAAAACAAAGAATTAAAAAATGCTAGATAAAGGAAACACATTAGAGATTATTTACGACAGATAGAGCTTCCCTGGTGGCTCAGAGGTTAAAGCATCTGCCTGGAATGTGGGAGACCTGGGTTCGATCCCTGGGTCAGGAAGATCCCCTGGAGAAGGAAATGGCACCCCACTCCAGTACTCTTGCCTGGAGAATCCCATGGAGGGAGGAGCCTGGTAGGCTACAGTCCCTGGGGTGAGGAAGTTAGGCAGAAAGCTGGAGGAGCAGAGGCCCCTCCCCCTTGTCTGTGACTGCATCTCACAGGTGTTTGTGGTCAGAGTTGGAGAAACCTAGATCCTGACTAAAGGCTGAATATCCCTGGGCTCTTTTTCCTTTTCATCTGCAGGTGTTCCTCCTACACAACAGTAGGTGAGGACAGAGAGGCCAGCATACAGTAGGGCCCACAGGTTCTTAAACATATTTGGGTCATGATTCATACATCAAAACTGTTTCTTCATTCAGGATACTTAGAATGACTCAACACTCCTATCCTGGAGGACCTCGCATTCTTAATGGAGCCGTATTGAGTGAAGTTTTAGTATGAAGCCTAACACACCAATGTGAAGGGGCTGTGGCTTTTAGAAATAAGTATACAAGCCTTTAGGGGCCTCCCAGGTGGCACTAGTGGTAAAGAACCTGCCTGCCAAAGAAGGACTCATAAGAGATACAGGTACTATTCATGGGTTGGGAAGATTCCCCGGAAGAGGGCATGGCAATCCACTCCAGTATTTTTGCCTGGAGAATCCCATGGACAGAGGAGCCTGGCAGGCAATGGCCCATAGGGTCACCCAGAGTCAGACAGGATTGAAGTGACTTAGTAACAGAAGCATACGTGCCATTTCATATAGACCTTAAACTTCATTTTTGTTTTCACTTAATTATTTCACTAAGATTCACTACTTTATCTTTTTTTAACCTTTTATTTTATACTGTTATATAGAATGCCTACCCACTCTAGCATTCTTGCCTGGAGAATTTCATGGACAGAGGAGCCCAGCAGGCTACGGTCCATGGGGTTGCAAAGAGTTGGACATAACTGAGCAACTAACACACATAGTTAATTTACAGTATTGTGTTAGCTTCAGGTGTGGCTAAGTGATTCAGTTATACTTATATCACCTCTTTTTCAGACTCTTTCCTCATATAGATGGTTACAGAATATTGAGTGTAATTCTCTGTGTTATATGGTAGGCCCCTATTGGTTGTTTTATATATAATAGTATATAATATATGTTAATCCCAAACTCCTACTTTATCCCTCCCCCCACCACATTTTCCCTTTAATAACTATAAGTTTGTTTTCAAAGTCTATGAGTCTGTTTCTGTTTTGTAAATAAATTCATTTGTATGAGTTCATCCTTCAACTGCCACACATTGAACTTTCCACTAAACCAGCAGTCTCTGAGACCCTGGAGCTGCAGGGTAAGCTGTGCTTTACTCTCAAAACCAGATTGAAGAATTAGTCCTTGAGGTTGAAAGAAAATCTATTTGATTTGGTTACTGACAGATGAATAAGTGGCTCTATTACTCCTCTCTAATCTCTTAAGAAAGTGTAGAGGAGCCCACATGATCTGAGCCTTTCCAATTGCTAACCCTCCAGTCTCTGTCCCTCTCTCTCCTTCTCTCACTGTATCATTCTCTCTTATACACACTCAGCTCTGTATCAGCCTTCTTGAATAACTCAAGATTCTACAAGGAGTTATGCTCCACCGACTGCCATCAGCTTTTGCATAGACAACTGTTCCTCCCTAGAACACTTCTTGCCTCTTCCTTCCAAGACGCCATTGATGCTATTTATCATATTTGAGAGAAAGACAGATTTTCTTACACTTCAATCCTACAACTGTTCAGACTTTATTTCTTCATAAAAATAAACCTCTATAATAATTGTCCATTCACTTGTTTTACTTTTTCTGCTACAAGACTATGAGCTACTCCTAAGCAAAGGCCATCATTTTTATTTTTAATCAAGAAATTCTGGGACTTCTCTCATTGTCCAGTGGAAAAAAGTTTGAGCTCCCAATGCAGCAGGCCCGAGTTTGACCATGGTTGGAGAATTAGATTCCACCCGCTGCAACGAAAGAGTTAATATGCCATAACTAAAGATCCCATGTGCCATAGCTAAGACTTGGTGCAGCCAAATAAATAAATACAAATACTTTTTAAAGAAATAAATTCTAGTATCTTTATAATAGGATAAACAGTACTGAATAAGGTATTTGATAGAAATTTCCCTGTTTCCAGAACTCAACACTCACCCGTGAGTATGCACACACAGACACACACACAGGTCTAAGAGCTGAAAAAAAAATCTCCAAAATGCCATTTGATCACCCTCAGGCTACTGAACAAATAATTATTCCTATTTGAAAGATGTTAAAGAGAAGTTGAAATAATCTCCTAGAGTGGCCCAACCCTGGACAAAGCAGTGGTACAATTTGCTTTGAGAACTCACCTATGTTGGTGTAGCCTTCTTCAGATGACTTTCACCTCCTCTCTGGAAGGTGAATGGGGTCTCAGTGCTGGCACCTAGAGATCCTGTATTTGTCACCTGAGAAAACTTCAATATGCTCATGTACAGGGTGTTCCAGAGAGTGGCAAAGGAGACTCTGGTCTATATCTACTTCCTTTGGCTTCTTATTAGGACTTGGTATCGAATAGAGATATTTGAGAATTCTGTGCCCAATCACTGTCATTAATCATAAGGAATTGACGTTTTCAAGTATCTGTAGTATAGGGATCTGTATATATTAAAGGAAATTAATGTTTTCAAGTATCTGGATTTGAGCTTTGAATTTCATGGGAAGAATTGAAATATGATAAATATTGATAATTGTAAATAGCAGGCAGCTGACAAAATTGTCACTGCTAGTATGTTGAATTATGCAATTAGAAAAAAAAATCATGAGCAATATTTCATTTTATCCTCAGAATGGCCCAGTTAAAGCAGGTGAGACAGAGGCCACTATTTCATTAACAATGAGAAAATGACATCAAGGCACAGAGAGGAGCCAGGTATTTGAAGTCAGGAAGTTGGTGCCAGCTCTCTTGACACCAGGGCAGATGTACTTTCCAGAAGCTGTCACTTCAGTTCAGATCCTAGCTGCTAATGTCCAGATGCCTAAAGTGCCCAAATCATTCACACCACTGTTTTGTTCTAAAATGCAACCCACACACAAGCATGAGTGCATACACACACGTCCTCTCCCGATGTTTCCGAAACAAGAGGTAGGACACAAGTATATTAGAATTTTTTTCAAATCAAATTCACTTCTTTCAATGTTAAGGACATGAACACTCCAGTCATTTCACCTAGGAGTTCATCTTCTAAAAATTTACTCTAGATAAAGAGCCGAGGGAGCAGATTTCGATGTTCATCTCAGAATTATGAAAGTCAATATTTGAAAACAAACTGACATTAGAAGAACACTCAGAGAATTTATGTTGTATTCATAGACTGGCATCTTGGGAAGCTGTCAAAATTCTCACTTGCAAAGAATATTTCACAAGATGTGAGATGTTTGTGACATAAATCTAAATATATACATTAAGAATAAATAAGAATGAAAGCTATATCAAATTGTTATTAGTAGGCATCTTGAATCATGCACTTATGGATGATTTTGTTTTCTTTGCTTTAGTCATAATATTTAAAAATAAATGTATTTGAATAATAAAAATTAAGATTTATTAGTAAAAATGATAAACTTAATGTATCTTTTCATTTAGTGTGTTGTATTGAGTTCCTCTTATAGCCAACTATTCTAAGGGGCTAAAATACACCAGTCTCTACCTTGTGGAGCTCACATTTGTATGGGTGGGAGGTTGGAGAGACACAAGTTTGATAATAAGCAATAAACATGCCAAATAAATGACATGACATTTCTTCATTTAACAAACAGTTTATAATGCTTTCTCTGTGCCAGCTGATACTCTAATTAGAAGATGACATTAAAAAAAAGAAAAAAAGTCTCTATAGGGTACAGAGCTTACAGGCAAAGAGGGGAGTTGCAATTTTAAATAAGATGAGCAGAGGAGAGCTCATCATTGACAGGGTAGCCTTTGAACAAAGTCACAGAAGAGGTAACAGCCTTAGTCAAAACAGTCCCTTATTTGAAATCTTGGGGCCAGGTTTATTTTCAGAATTTTTCAAAATTTAGAGAAGAAATTACATGTACTGTTAATTACATGCATGTACTATACTTCAGTGGGGCCCAAAGCAGTACTCTTTATCAAAGGCATTGCTATTGTTGCAGGGCAACATAGGAATATTCACACAAAGTGGTATCTATAAGAATATATTTGTTGTTTTTGTTCAGTCACTAAGTTGTGTCAAACTCTTTGTGACACCATGGACTGTAACATGCCAGCCTTCCCTGTCCTTCACTAGCTCCTGGAGTTGCCTCAAATTTATGTCCATCAAGTCGGTGATGCCATCCAACCATCTCATCCTCTGTTGCCCTCTTCTCCTCCCGGACTCTATTAGCTCACATCAGTTCAGGTTTGGTTTCTCCACTAAATATGTTTCAGGGAATAGTCGTTTAATTTCAAGACTTTTTGGATTTCAGAAACACAAACAAGGGGCTGTAAGATTTTGAGATACTCTGCAATCTGAGATAATCTTTTATATTTATTGTCATCATGGTGTTCCCCTCTTGCTCCACATGCCTTCTGATATCGATGCAGCTCAAAGATGGACTTGGAACAGTTCAGATGTTAATGGATGGTGTGGTTTACTTACTGCCTCTGCTGATGTGCTATCACCAGAAATCCAAATGGCCCAGGCTTTCCCACCAGAGGGGATTTCTGCTCTGCAGTGAGACTTAGGATAGCTTACTCCTGAATGTTCCTCCACTGAAAGAAAATGCCAGTCCATTAAGGCATAAATATTTTGCATAATCTCTTGATAGCCATTTTGTGTGCATACTCAGTCATTCAGTCACGTCTGACTCTTTGTGAGCCCACAGACTATAGCCTGCCAATGCTCCTCAGTCCATAGGATTTTTCCAGCAATAATACCACTGAGACAGCTGGGTATTCTGATGGCCACCTTAAACAGCAACTATTCCAAAGGCAATGCACTGACATGGATACACTTGAGAGATGAATAAAATCCATGCTTTGTATTGTGAACATGATGCTGGTATATGTAAGGGATTCGTTAAGTATGAGTTGAGGAAATATTTGAATAAATGAAGATACCTGGCTACATGCTCATCCACATGTACTGCTCACTCCTTGCCCCACTCGAGTCTCCCAGGCGAACTGCTTCATGTTTTCAAGTGTTCTAAGCTACACTGAATGTTTTCAAATCTCTCAATTTGTTTTGGCTTACATGTTCCAAAAGCTAATTTAAAAAATACTTTACCATGCAAATGTCACACTGCCATGAGGCAAAGACTTGTTTTTTGTTCTGTGCTGTATTCTTAGGTCCTTAAACTGTGCCTATAAAACAGTAGACACCATATATATAATATTTATATATATATATAAAACTTTCAGAAGCAACATACACACACATATATGTAATTATGTATACATGGAATTGTAACTGTATTTTATTATATCTACAATTCCATATATATATGGGAGTTAAGACTATTGCCACAGTTGCCCATAAACACTCTGAATTCCTATAAAATTGAGGGCAAGTATACTTTTCTACTTTTTTGTACTCCAGGTTAATTGTATAAGTTCAGTTCAGTTCAGTTGCTCAGTTGTGTCCAACTCTTTGCAACCCCATGGACTGCAGCATGCCAGGCCTCCCTCTCCATCACCAACTCCTGGAGTTTCCTCAAACTCATGTTCTTTGAGTCGACGATCCATCCAACCATCTTATCCTCTGCCATCCCCTTCTCCTCCTGCCTTCAATTTTTCCCAGCATCAGGGTCTTTTCAAATGAGTCAGTTCTTCACATCAGGTGGCCAAAGTATTAGACTTTCAGTTTCAGCATCAATCCTTCCAATAAATATTCAGGACTGATTTCCTTTTAGGATGGAAATGGACTGATTTCCTTGCTATCCAAGGGACTCTTGAGAGTCTTTTCCAACACCACAGTTCAAAAGCATCAATTCTCAGTGCTCAGATTTCTTTATAGTTCAACTCTCATATCCTACATGACTACTGGAAAAAACTAAAGCTTTGATTAGATGGACCTTTGTTGGCAAAGTAATGTCTGCTTTTTAACATGCTGTCTAGGTTGGCCATAACATTTCTTCCAAGGAGTAAGTGTCTTTTTAAATTTCATGGCTTAATCACCATCTGCAGTAATTTTGGAGCTCCCCAAAATAAATTATGTCACTGTTTCCCCATCTATTTGCCATGAAGTGATGGGACAGATGCCATGATCTTAGTTTTCGGAATGTTGAGTTTTAAGCCAACTTTCCCACTCTCTTCTTTCACTTTCATCAAGAGGCTCTTTAGTTCTTCTTTGTTTTCTGCCATAAATATGGTATTATCTTCATATCTGAGGTTATTCGTATTTCTCCCAGCAATCTTGATTCCAGCTGTGCTTCATCCAGTCCAGCATTTCTCATGATGTTCTCTAAATATAAGTTAAATAAGTAGGTTGACAATAGATAGCCTTAATGTACTCCTTTCCTGATTTGGAATCAGTCTGTCATTCCATGTCCAGTTCTAATTGTTGCTTCTTGACTTGCATACAGGTTAACTGTATACAGTACTTGTTTGCTTGGGACCCATCATGGCTGTGAGGGTTCCATTAAATTCATTTTTATATCCAACCAGATCATCCAACCCTTTTCCAGTCAGTCTTGCCATAAGTCCTACTCCACCCACTCCATTATACCATTCTTCCAGTCATGACATTATTTGGGATCCTTTATATGATATTTCATTTTGATAAGTGAGTAAAGAGAAACTGTGAATGTTCAGACATTAAACCTTGATGCAAGAAGGAGAGGAAATAGTAGTTTACTACCGTGTGATCCAAGGTCGTGCCTGTTACAAACAAAGGGGCCTACAAAGAGTCAAGCTTATTCCCACGGCAGTGAAAATGGAGGTTAATATCACAAACAAGCCGGGTTCACGGCTGCATTATCTGGATTCAGAGCTCTTTAGGATGTGTAACCAGGGCAAATAGACTAATTTTCTACTTCTCCTTAGCTAAAAAAAAAATCTTTGAACAAAAGGAAAACAAAAACAAAATACCCTTTTCAAGGGCCATCATGAGTTCTGGGATAAAATGAACAGGGAGAATGCAGGGGAGAAATGATGCCATTGAGGCTGCAGGCTCTCCTTCCCCTCTGACAGTCCTGGCTGTAAAGTTAAACCCTGCAGTTTCTAAGGAGCCAAGAAGCATGGGACAGCTCACATCTGGCCAGGCTACCTGAGAGTGTTTGTTTCTGCCAGAACAGTCCCCTTGGTACTTGTGAGCAGCACAGGACCAGCTTCTTAACTTCCTGAACCACTCCTGCTGGTGATGATGGTCCTGAGTTTTGACTTTAGCTGCTGTTCAATTACCTCTCTCCTGGCAGTTGAAAATCTAAGCTTCTGTCTCTCTTACATCCTCTGCATCACTCCAAAACATCTTGGGATTGGTGAAGCAGGAGAAAAAAATCCTTAATTCTGTCTACTTAAAACAAACACTATAGTGGGACTTCCCTAGTGGTCTAGTGGTTAGGACTCTGCACTTTCACTGCTGAAGGCTGTGACTCAGTCACTGGTAGGGGAAGTAAGAAAGACCCCATAAGCCATGTGGCAAGGCCAAAAAAAAAAAGATACCATGGGAAGTAAAGGATTTAATTCCCAAGCAAAACTTTTTTTTTTTTACAAGGCCCTGTGAAATGTATTTTTGATTTTAAATGAACAGAACTGGAAACTGGAAAATATATGTTTGCTGTTATACCTAAATATATAAAAATCTTAATACCTATTTGTCAATGTGCTAAACAAATTGAGACTTGACATGCAGAGACACACGATTTTAAACATGCCTAGGATGCAAGTGTCTCAGCTTGTTTATTCATTGTGTGCAGCCATTAATTCCCTTACCCAATAACTGTTATAACTACAAGCCAGGGGCTCTTCTGGTAACTTGCAAATGGCTATTGATAAAGATAATAGGAACATATAAATCTAGAGATACTAGTTTAGAGACTTGGGATATTTATTGTGCAAGACACCCACCCCTGCTCTGAAGGGCTCTCAGTTATCTTTATTGACACACCCAAATCTGTACAGTTATTTTAAGATTATGCCTCAGGATTTCCCTGTTGGTTCTGTGGTTAATATTCCACACTTCCAATGGAGAGGGGTCAGGTTTGATCCCTGGTCGGCGAGTTAGATCCAGCATTCTGCAAATAAAAGATCCTGCATACTGCAATGAAGATCCCACATCTTGTAGTTAAGACTTGACACACCAAATAGCTAAATTTAAGGGAAATTAATAATAAAAAGAGTGTGCCTATTTAATACCTACTCCTTGCCCATGCATTAAGCTTTGTGCTTGGAATGCACATGTAACAAACTCGGAATGTGGAAAGTGTCCTGCGGGTAGGCGGCACACAAGAAGTCCTAAGTTGAGGGCCAATTTAGTGTAGGATGTGATGCTGTACCTAAGATCCCATACTGGGGCAGAGAAAAGAGGGTTCTAGGATGTAGAGAGAGCACATGACTAGAGCCCATGGGAGAGACAGCCTGCCATGGGAAAAAATTCAAGATAGCTAGATCATTGAATACAGGGGGAGAGCAGTTCATTACAGGGAGTGAATTGGTCTGGAGTTTGCGATAAGAAGACTTGAGGCTGGTACTGGGAATTTGGGCTGTCTCATAAAATCAATCCCACACCAGGGAAGATTTGCAAACAGAGGACAGACAGAAACACATTCTCTCCCATGTCCTTCAGATTCATCCTGCTCTGCCTGCAGGATGACTGTTCCTTCTCTGACCATCCTCCTGAGCTTTCCTTCAGGAGTTGGTGGTGATGCTAACCTTGTGAGAAGGACTTGAGCGTGTGATGAACCACATTTAAAAATCTCTGCCACTTGCTGGATGTGAGATTTTAGACATCGCCTTGCAAAGATGTTCTTCCTTAATTGGGCCTCCTAATGGGCTACTAATTAAGTCTATGTTTCAACACTTTAAAAATGTTCTCCTCTGTTGTCGTTGTCATATGAATTTCAATTAAATGTCTTAACTCACTGGCCTTGGGCACTTAAGTGGATTGCCAAGATGAAGTCATTTAAACATATATATCTATTTCAAGACCGCTTATGTGAAAGATAACAAAGGAACTAGCTCTGTGAAGTTTTCCCATGGAGATGATAATGAACTCTTGTCTCCTCAGCCTTAATAATCCTTGTTTATTCTTCTGCCAGGGCATTAGTAATAAAGAATCTGTCTGCCAAGCAGGAGATGTGGGTTCAATCCTGGGAAGATACCTGGAGAAAAAAAATGACAATCTACTCCAGTATTCTTGCCTGGGAAATCCCATGGACAGAGGAGCCTGGCAGGCTACCGCCCTTGGGGTTGCAGAGTGAGACATGACTTAGAAACTAAACAGCAAAAACACCATCATTTTGCTGAGGTCAGCAAAGCTCTTAGACCCTAGAATCAAGAACAAATAAGATTAGATTACGAGAATGTAATGGCCAACCTAGATAGCATATTGAAAAGCAGTGACATTATTTTGCCAACTAAGGTCCATCTAGTCAAGGCTATAGTTTTTCCTGTGGTCATGTATGGATGTGAGAGTTGGACTGTGAAGAAGGCTGACCGCCGAAGAATTGATGCTTTTGAACTGTGGTGTTGGAGAAGACTCTTGAGAGTCCCTTGGACTGCAAGGAGATCCAGCCAGTCCATTCTGAAGGAGATCAGCCCTGGGATTTCTTTGGAAGGAATGATGCTAAAGCTTGAAATTCTAGTACTTTGGCCACCTCATGCGAAGAGTTGACTCATTGGAAGAGACTCTGATGTTGGGAGGGATTGGGGGCAGGAGGAGAAGGGGACGACAGAGGATGAGATGGCTGGATGGCATCACGGACTCGATGGATGTGAGTCTGAGTGAACTCTGGGAGATGGTGATGGACAGGGAGGCCTGGCGTGCTGTGATTCATGGGGTTGCAAAGAGTCAAACACGACTGAGCAACTGAACTGAACTGAAGCTGGTGCAACCACTAAGGAAAATAGTTTGGAGATTCCTCATAAAACTACAAATAGAGTTGCCATATGATCCAGCAATGCCATCTCTTGGCATATATACAGAGAAAACTATAACTGAAAAAGATACATTCACCCCTATGTTCATAGCAGCATTATGTATGATAGTCAAGACATGGAAGCAACCTAAATGTCCATGTACAGATGAATGGATAAAGAAGATGTGGTACAAATATACTGTGGAATGCTACTTAGTCTTAAAAAAGTAGTAAATAATGCCATTTGCAGCTACATGGATATACTTAAGATTATCATAATAAGTGAGGTAAATTGGAAAGAGAAAGGCAAATACCATAAGATTACATTTTTGTGAAATCTAAAATATGACATAAATGAACTTATCTATGAAATAGTCTCACAGGCACAGAGAATAAGACTTGTGGTTTCCAAGAGAGAGGGGTTTGGGAGAGTGATGGATAGGGAGTTGGGATTAATAGATGAAAATATTGTGTATAGAATAGATAAACAAAAGGTTCTACTGTATAGCAAAGGGAACTATAATCAATATCCTGTGATAAACTATAATGGAAAAGAATATGAAAAAGAATATATATATACACACATGTATATAATTGAATTGCTTTTCTATGAGGCAGAAATTAACACAACATTATAATGAGTATACTTCAATTATTTAAGAAAAATAATAGCAGTCATTAGTTTATCCTGGACATATACTGCATGTGTTTGTCCCAAAGGCACATGTGTCCTTAGTCATGTAATAATGCATTAATTATCTGGTAAGCATCAGATACTTATTAAGAAAACTGAAACTTCTTAAAGGGCAGATAAGTGGAACAAAGAAAACAAACTTATCTGGCATCCACTAAAAGCATAATGGCAGGTGTTTTTGCTGTGTGGTGATTCATTCACTTAAACTTGACCAAAACTGTGAAGTAGAGTTCACAGTGAACTGTGACCAAAGCATTTTAAAAGCTTGAAATTCTAGTACTTTGGCCACCTCATGCGAAGAGTTGACTCATTGGAAGAGACTCTGATGTTGGGAGGGATTGGGGGCAGGAGGAGAAGGGGACGACAGAGGATGAGATGGCTGGATGGCATCACGGACTCGATGGATGTGAGTCTGAGTGAACTCTGGGAGATGGTGATGGACAGGGAGGCCTGGCGTGCTGTGATTCATGGGGTTGCAAAGAGTCAAACACGACTGAGCAACTGAACTGAACTGAAGCTGGTGCAACCACTAAGGAAAATAGTTTGGAGATTCCTCATAAAACTACAAATAGAGTTGCCATATGATCCAGCAATGCCATCTCTTGGCATATATACAGAGAAAACTATAACTGAAAAAGATACATTCACCCCTATGTTCATAGCAGCATTATGTATGATAGTCAAGACATGGAAGCAACCTAAATGTCCATGTACAGATGAATGGATAAAGAAGATGTGGTACAAATATACTGTGGAATGCTACTTAGTCTTAAAAAAGTAGTAAATAATGCCATTTGCAGCTACATGGATATACTTAGAGATTATCATAATAAGTGAGGTAAATTGGAAAGAGAAAGGCAAATACCATAAGATTACATTTTTGTGAAATCTAAAATATGACATAAATGAACTTATCTATGAAATAGTCTCACAGGCACAGAGAATAAGACTTGTGGTTTCCAAGAGAGAGGGGTTTGGGAGAGTGATGGATAGGGAGTTGGGATTAATAGATGAAAATATTGTGTATAGAATAGATAAACAAAAGGTTCTACTGTATAGCAAAGGGAACTATAATCAATATCCTGTGATAAACTATAATGGAAAAGAATATGAAAAAGAATATATATATACACACATGTATATAATTGAATTGCTTTTCTATGAGGCAGAAATTAACACAACATTATAATGAGTATACTTCAATTATTTAAGAAAAATAATAGCAGTCATTAGTTTATCCTGGACATATACTGCATGTGTTTGTCCCAAAGGCACATGTGTCCTTAGTCATGTAATAATGCATTAATTATCTGGTAAGCATCAGATACTTATTAAGAAAACTGAAACTTCTTAAAGGGCAGATAAGTGGAACAAAGAAAACAAACTTATCTGGCATCCACTAAAAGCATAATGGCAGGTGTTTTTGCTGTGTGGTGATTCATTCACTTAAACTTGACCAAAACTGTGAAGTAGAGTTCACAGTGAACTGTGACCAAAGCATTTTATAGTATGGATGCAGAGCCTCCGTACCTCTTGAGAGAGGTATGGTGACTTACTGGGTGAGCTCTAGCTTTTGTCTACCAGTGAACATACAGGAGAGTTGTAAAAACAAGGCGTGTCTGACTACTGTCCCATCCATGATCATTAGGTGAATGGTCCCTTCATGAAGAAACATAAAAATAAAACTTTATTTTTTTTCCTGAATATATACTACCTGCTAGGCACTGTGCTAAGCATATTGGATCCATTATTTCATTGAATCCCTTACATAAATCTAGGTGGTAGCGTAGGTTCTATTATTCTCCAGATTTTATAGACAGAAAGCTGAGATTCTGGCAGGTGAACCAAATAGCCTAAGACCTTCAAGAGGAAAAAGCAGCAGAGCTGGAATTACAGATCTGCCTTTGGATGTCACCTTTGTTCTTATCCATTCCACTTATGCACAATAATGCAATTATTATATATCAGGTGAAATTAAAGGTGGTACATTATTAATAGTATTCAAAGCGAATATTGGTTAATGAGGATTTGCAAAGAAGGTTTTGTGGAGGCAGAAGGTAGCATGCAGCAGGCAGGGTGTGGGTGGCTGGAGAGTATCCAGAAACTAGAGAGGGAAATGAAGGGCATTCCAAGCAAGGCAACATCACGAGCAAGTCAGGGTTTTGGAGAGAAACGGGTCAGAGCTGAGAGATCTTAAAGAGAATATCAATCCAGAGTGTAAATTTCAATTTTGAAGAAAATAGTTAGTTATAGTATTCTATGATACTATATGCCCCTGTGCTTGGTAATCACATTTCTCCTCTAGCTTCCCATGAAAAGAAAAGTTATAACTCAGAGACAGGCAGATGAAAACCATCCTCATTCATCAACTTTGGTTGCTATGGAAACTCTTGGTGATACTCTGTACAGAATTCTGGAATCAAGGTCATCTAGACTATCCCTGGGGTTGGTTTCTGCTTAGAATATTTTAGGAGTGATTAGTCAAGCTAAATCTACCCTCCGGCTACGGGTAGCAGTTGAGGTTAGGATTCTGACAGTAAGGTTTATAAACACTTAAACCTTTATAACATAATAACAAAAGTTAACTAATTCATTTTGCTCATTGATTTTTTTGAAAAATGGAGAAAGGCTGATGCCACTAATCCAAAAATTAGGAAAAAAAGCAGAAAACTAGAAAAATAAATAGCTATGAATTATGAAATGACCCATGCACAAAAAATGCTACTTAATAGGTATTTTAAAATGGTAGTTGCTATCATTTAGAGAGGACACAGAATGCTGGTTTAAAGTGTGACCCCTGGCAGAGACTCATGCCAGATTCAGGTCCTAATGTGGCTCTCTGGGAACTGAGTGATTGAGGGAGGAAAGATAAATTTTCTAACCTTCCATCTCAACTGAATACTGGGGATATGCCCTCCTTAGTTTCAAGTTTTGCTTATTTGTTGGCTTTCCTTTTATAGTGTTGTCTTCCCCAAGATGGAAAGAGCTTAGTTATTGTCTATCAGCTTAATTCAGATCCACCCAGGGTGGACCTGGAGACAAGTATTCACCTGCAAGTAGTTTGTCTGGAAAATAAAGGGAGGAGCATCAGAGTCCAGGAAGCCGGTCAGGGAAGAGAGAGCATCACATAATGTGTTATCCACTAAAGGAGGTCGGGAGAGGTGAAGTAGGAGCTAAATTCCACTGGAAGAATTTATGGAGGCCAGTGTAAAACACAACCCAGTGGGGTGAGTGGGTTCATCAGGGCTGGGCTGAGGGATGCTTGCAAGGAGCAGTAAGTCTCTGGTACTTTCATCCTTCTATGTGATGGGCAAAGAGGCCTCCTGTGGGGAGAGAATGTCTTCAGATGAAAAAAAGGAAGAGGGATATAGGGGAAATATATTTTTAAAAATATTTACTTACTTAAATATTTTGTTTGGCTGCACCACATCTCAGTTTTGGCACATGGGATCCAGTTCCCTGACCAGAGATCAGACTCAGCCCCTTGCCTTGGGAGCTTGGAGTCTTAGCCACTGGACTAACAGGGAAGTTCCTTGCAGGGAGAATTCTAATTGTGGAAGTGTTAAGGACATACGGGTGGGTATCACTAGCATCTGCTGTACTTTCCCTAGCTCAGAGCAGACAGTATTGTCTCCATAAATATCTGTCAAATGGATGACCTATAGGATGAATGCACCCTCTAGCACTGTGTGGTTCCTTCTCTGGTTGCACATTAGAATCAGATGGGAAGCTTTTAAATACTATTACATCCAGGCCCTCATGCAGACCAATTAAATCAAAGTCAGAATGCTTAATAGCCAGGACGGAGAACCACTGCTCTTTCTCAACTAATGTACGAATTCTTTCTACCAAATTCCTGACAGATGGCCATATAACTTCTTTTTGAAACCCTTCTTGGGAGGGACTTTGCTATTCTCAAAAACAAAGCATTCCCTTTTTCAACAGCACTAATTGTTCCAATGTTTTGTCCTTATATTGAGCCAACATTTGCCTCTGTACCTTCCATCAGTCATCCACCCTCTGCACTTCTAGAATAAAGCAAAATGAGTCTATTCCATTTTCTACATGACTGCCCATTAGATATTCAAAGGCAGTCATAATGCCTTAACTTGACCTTCATTTTTCACACTCCAAACACACTTAGCTCTTTCAACAACTGCTATTCAATCTGCTCTAATCATATTTGAGTATGCCAATTCACTTTTATCCTGCAGAATTTTCAGTTGAACCCAAGGTCCATATTTGCATGTGGAAATATAAAGAGGACCATGTGTTAAATGTGTGTGTGTGTGTGTGTGTGTGTGTGTATGTGTGTGCATGTAAAAGTTATCAGTGATGGGTTCACTTAAAGTATATTCACTTGAATTATCTTATTAAGAAAAAACAGGAGCTCCACTTTTTCTTTCTCATCTCCCAGAATTTGCCTCTACTAACCATGTTTATTTTTCTCTTGTGGCTAGTTTGTTTGAACACCTCAGTTCTTACATTGCTTTTAGGGTAATGCAGAAATATTTTTAGTATGCATAACATGAATATTTAGATTGAGATTTGTCACCTGTCTTTTTGATAAGTACGAGCCACAAAATTCATGAACTCAACAAAATAAAATCAATATGTTTGCTTTTGAGAGAAAGAGATTTAGTTGCTGTGGTACTCCCGGGAAAGCAATTCTGAGTTCAGTGACCAGATCTGCTACAAATGTAGAGGGCGAGCAGGTGGATCTCTTCTGGACAAATTCAATGGAATAAGATGGAGGGAGCATTTCCTGTTCTACAGAGAGTCAGCCTGCCTGGCTGTCTCTGCTCCAACACAAAATAGAACTCCAGTTGGCTTTGCAGAGTGCCTCTGAAAGAAAGTTTGGGGTAAAAGCAGTTTCGTGCCAGTGAATGTAACATGATCTCCAAAAACACATATAGGCCAGTGAATGTAGCATAATCTCAGAAAACACAAATAGAATTGGCTGATGGCTGCAATCAGTAATCTTGATCTGGAAATAAAATCAAGGCTTTGACTCTCACAGTCAAGTCTGAAACAACTGTTAGGAGAGGGTTTGATATACTGCCAGGGCCAAGGATGAGGCAGTGGAAGAGACAGTCAAGATGACTTAAGAACAAGAGGAAAAACCTGAGTCAGAGAGACAACACTGTACCCACAGGTACACCACTGATCATCATAATGATTCTAGTGATCTTTGATTCCCAAGCCTCGGTTGATGCCCCTGTGAAATGAAAGAAGATTATCAGCCATACTACAACTACAGTAATGAAAAGAACTAATGTCTGTGCCAGTCCCAGAGTGAGAATCCAGTGAATATGAGCATTTTGTCTAATTGTTAAGGGTTAATAGACCTAGGAGGTCTGGGTTAAACCCAAGATCCAGCATGCACCTAGTCATGTGATCCAGGAAAGTCTTTCATTATCTCTGTGCCTTAGCTACCTCTTCTGTAAAATGGGATTTTAAGAAGACATGCTTTGTGGGGTTATAGTGAAGACTGACTGATCTGATACACATGTAAAGTTCATGGAGTAGAGCCTGGCATGTGATAAGCATGCAAACGTGTTAACTAGTATTTAAAGGTCTGTCCTTAATTGTTTCCATCAGTTCCAAAACCTTCAGGGCTCAGGTTTTTCAAGTGTAAAACAGAGGAAGGTTCTTAGAGTCCTTGAAGACGCTGGCTCTATTTCAGTGTTTCTCTGTGCATTGCTACATTTAACAAGTTGCTCTGGGAATCTGGCTGTGGTCTGTCTCCCAAAGCTACGTTCTTCCTAAGAGAAGAATTTGGGTCTTAACTTCCCAGGGTCTGGCTCTTAGAGTGTATGGAGGAAATGTGTTTTGAATGAATGAATGAAATGCTGCATATAAAAATTCATTAACACCTGTCCCTGTGCCTTTGGGGCTTGGCTTCTCTGCTTCTCTGTGGAGAGACAGCTGTGCCAGGTTCTCAGAGGCGGGAGAGCAAGAGGCAAATTTCAGCTCCTCTGTTCTCTCATTTTCCTGACTTATTTTTCCTTCCAAGTTATTCCATCTTTATGATTCCTTTATTGATGTTTCCCCACTTACCTCTTTTTAAATCTTGTTAAATTGCAGGTATAATTCTAATTTATTATACAATTTCTTTCAGAAGGAAGAAGGGTATAAATACCAAAAGATAGATAATACCATTTTTATTATTTGGAATAAGTTATGTAACTTCTCTGAATCTAATTATTCCTTTGCTACATAGGAACTTCCCTGATTTCTCAGTTGGTAAAGAATCCACCTGCAATTCAGGAGACCCCAGTTCAATTCCTGGGATGGGAAGATCCCCTGGAGAAGGAGTAGGCTACCCACTCCAATATTCTTGGGCATCCCTTGTGGCTCAACTGGTAAAGAATCTGCCTGCAATGTGGGAGACCTGAGTTCAATCCCTCAGTTGGGAAGATCCCCTGGAGAAGAGAAAGGCTACCCACTCCAGGATTCTGGCCTGGAGAATTCCATGGGATCACAAACAGTCAGACATGACTGACTGACTTTCACTTTCAAATGGGATCTATAGGGGGGTGCAATTAGTAATCTCTCCAAAAATCTTTTTCTATCCCCTTTTCCTTCCAGCTTGGACTCCAATTTTTTTCAAGCATTACTCTCTTCCACCCATCTGTGTGCAAGTGGGGAGGCAGATCCTACCCTCTAGCCTCAAATTCTGTCAATATGGAGGTCTGGCACCTCTACATGAACAGCCTCTGGCATATGATGAAATTCTAGCAAAGTGAAGAAATTCTTTTCCCTAAAAGGCTATGGTTCTTGGCAAGAAATAGCACATTTTCTTCCTTTGTATACTGCCATAACTATGTTCATTCTGTCAACTATGAAAATGAAAATAACATTCTGAAGACGGTCAAAGGAAAATACAGAAAAAAACAACGGGATCTTGGTAACATTGTTGAGCGACTGAATTCATTCTGGACTCACTGAGTGTAAGATGGCAAATTTCCCTGTTAGTTGAAACCAATCAGTTTGGCTTTTTCTATTACAACACAAAGCACCTTATTTAGAGCATTATTCATGCCATAAAGTGATTGAAGGACTTGATGAGGTAACAGACAATGCCTCAGTTC
Source organism: Aepyceros melampus (assembly GCA_006408695.1). Lineage (NCBI taxonomy): Eukaryota > Metazoa > Chordata > Mammalia > Artiodactyla > Bovidae > Aepyceros > Aepyceros melampus. Next base: position 126,307 of record SJXQ01013174.1, on the reverse strand, counting down.
AGTTCAGTTCAGTCGCTTAGTCTGTCCGACTCTTTGCGACCCCATGAATCACAGCACGCCAGGCCTCCCTGTCCATCACCAACTCCCGGAGTTCACCCAGACTCATGCCCATCGAGTCTGTGATGCCATCCAGCCATCTCATCCTCAGCTGTCCCCTTCTCCTCCTGCCCCCAATCCCTCCCAGCATCAGAGTCTTTTCCAATGAGTGAACGCTTCGCATGAGGTGGCCAAAGTACTGGAGCTTCAGTTTTAGCATCATTCCTTCCAAAGAAATCCCAGGGCTGATCTCCTTCAGAATGGACCAGCTGGATCTCCTTGCAGTCCAAGGGACTCTCAAGAGTCTTCTCCAACACCACAGTTCAAAAGCATCAGTTCTTCGGCACTCAGCTAGATAATACCTAGTATTTACATATTGATACCAGGCATGTTAACATTTTCAACAAATGTTGATGCCTCTGTGATAGCTATTTTCTTTTCCCTGCTGTGAGATGATATTTCACTTATATCTGGCATACTTCATAATTATAGTCCCATTCTGGACATAAGTGCTGATTTTTAACTGTTAGATGGCCAAATATAACTCATCACAGAATTCCACCAGGGTAGGCATTTGGTATTTCTTTCTGTGGGTATCCATAGACTTGACAGATACTTCTTCTGAAGGATAAACACATTTGGAGAACGACAAGAGATTCTGCTCCTTATCTAGAGCTTCCCAAATACTAGACTATATTCCTATTCTTCACAGATACTGTTTATCCTCACAAGTTGCTTATAAAGTAGATATCAGAATTCCTATCTAAAGATGCTGAGATTATGAGCAGTTAAGAGATTGTCTCAAGATCACACACAAGAGAAATGGCAGAACTTTCAGTCACATCTACTGATTCCCCAAAACATTCTCTTTTCACCATATTAGACTTTCCTAAACTAATAAAGAAAAAGATTGATATTCCCACCATGGGAATAAAAAAAACCACAAAGCTATAGTGGGAAGGAGCAGGTCAACATTGGGTCATCAAATGAACCATCTGGGTCCCTCTCTTCCCCCAACAACAAATTCCTGCATGGTGGATGCCATGTAATTTATTCCTCATCTCCCAGTGTTTGCTGTCTTGCCACAGGCTTTTTTTTTTTTTTTTCATATTGAAAGCAATTGACCATGGTACATAAGCAACAAACTATAAAAACTGAGTATACAGGTGCACAGAGTAGTGGCATAATCAAATACAACTTACAACAGAGTTAATTTGACACACACCTAATGATACACATAATGCAATTTTGAGGCATCGTAATTAGGTATAAATGGTAAGCTGTTGACATAAATGACTGCAATTAGTATTGCTTCTGCACAGGTAAGCCCTGTGTTAAATTTTGCATTTCTCACTTGGTTGGTTCTTTGGGATTTATAAATTATTATCATTGTTGAACAGATTCTATAACTGCAAAATGCAAGGCCTTGGGAATTTGTGGCCAAAAGGTTTTATTTATTTATTTGACTTCATTTGTTTGTTTATACCATACCCTGCCAATTTCATAAAGGCTTTAGGGATCCTCTGCAATAACACAGACAATGCAGTGGGAAAATATACATATATAAAACACAGCACAACAGCAAAATCAACGAGAAAAAGAGGTTTAGATGACAAAAAAAATCTAAAAGTTGACACTGTTTCTTGGATCAAGGATGAGATGATAAAAACTTTCCTGAACTGTCTAATACGTCAATTTATTTCTAATTATCTTAATAACAATCCTGCAAAGCAAATATCCTAATTCTCATTTTATTCACAGGTCAGGTCAGAGAGAGAAAAATGTGTTTACTATTCATTAAGCTAGTTAATTAATAATGCTCAGTTTAAAATACAGTCCATAAAACTTCAAATTCACAGTCTACTCTGGTGAGTAGGAAAGGACTTTAGGTGAGATTAAGTTGAGGGTGATGATGGGTCTGGAATTTGGAGAAAATTAAAAATAGTTGAATCCAAACATCTAAAACAGAGAGGACAGAAGTTAGAAGTGGGCAGCTCAGCATGGTCCATGTAAACACTGGTGCTAACAGGAACTGCAGAAAGCATACTCTGAGGACCATTAGAGCTTAGCAAGCTCCCAGCATCTATTTAATGATGTATTAACAGAAGTGCAGACTGCTTGCTCTGTCATGTCTGACTCTTTTTCAATCCCAGACTGTAGCCTGCCAGGCTCTTCTGTCCATGGAATTCTTGAGGGAAGAACACTGGAGTGGGTTGCCATTTCCTCCTCCAGGGGACCTTCCTGAACCAGGAATCAAACCTACATCTCTTGCTTCTTCTGCATTGGCAGGCTGGTTCTTTACCACTAGTGCCATCTAGGAAGCAGTCCATTAACAGGAGTAGATGTCAATAAACCTTAAAAAGTATTAAGTATATGAGTGTCAATACACTGGTATCATTATATGTTCGTCTTCAATCAGTCAGTTCAGTCGATCAGTCATGTCCGACTCCCTGTAATCACATGAATCGCAGCAGGCCAGGCCTCCATGTCCATCACCAACTGCCGGAGTTCACTCAAACTCATGTCCATCAAGTCAGTGATGCCATCGAGCCATTCATCCTCTGTTGTCCCCTTCTCCTCCTGTCCCCAATCCCTCCCAGCATCAGAGTCTTTTCCAATGAGTCAACTCGATGCATGAGGTGGCCAATTCTTCAGTGTTCAGCTTTCTTGACAGTCCAACTCTCGCATCCATACATGACCACTGGAAAAATCATATCCTTGACTAGACGGACCTTTGTTGGCAAAGTAATGTCTCTGTTTTTAATATTCTGTCTCAGTTGGTCATAACTTTCCTTCCAAGGAGTAAGTGTCTTTTAAATTTCATGGCTGTAACAACCATCTGCAATAATTTTGGAGCCCCCCAAAATAAAGTCTGACACTGTTTCTACTGTTTCCCCATCTATTTCCCATGAAGTGATGGGACCAGATGCCATGATCTTCGTTTTCTGAATGTTGAGCTTTAAGCCAACTTTTTCACTCTCCTCTTTCACTTTCATCAAGAGGCTTTTTAGTTCCTCTTCACTTTCTGCCATAAGGGTGGTGTCATCTGTATATCTGAGGTTATTAATATTTCTCCCAGCAATCTGGATTCCAGCTTGTGCTTCTTCCAGCCAGCATTTCTCATGATGTACTCGGCATGGAAGTTAAATAAGCAGGGTGGCAATATACAGCCTTGACGTACTCCTTTTCCTATTTGGAACCAGTCTGTTGTTCCATGTCCAGTTCTAACTGTTGCTTCCTGACCTACATATAGGTTTCTCAGGAGGTAGGTCAGGTGGTCTGGTGTTCCCATCTCTTTCAGAATTTTCCACAGTTTATTGTTATCCACACAGTCAAAGGCTTTGGCATAGTCAATAAAGCAGAAATAGATGGTTTTCTGGAACTCTCTTGCTTTTTCCATGATCCAGCGGATGTTGGCAATTTGATCTCTGGTTCCTCTGCCTTTTCTAAAACCAGCTTGAACATCTGGAAGCTCATGGTTCACGTATTGCTGAAGCCTGGCTTGGGGAATTTTGAGCATTACTTTACTAGTGTGTGAGATGAGTGCAACTGTGTGGTAGTTTGAGTATTCTTTGGATTGCCTTTCTTTGGGATTGGAATGAAAATTGACCTTTTTTTTGGACCATTTCTGACTTGGAAGAGACTTCCATAATTCAAAGAAAGCAAAAATCTTATGCTTTTTTGAAGAAGACTTATGTGCTTTTTTGAAGAAGACTTGTGTGCTTATTGAAGATGCAGGGAGAAACACAAACCAATGTCAACTGCCCTTGGTCACAAAGAGTTAATAATGTCATGGCTTATGACACCCTCAAATTAAAATATGAAAAACACTAAACAGATATTGATAATTAGGTTTTGGAAATGCTTTCAAAAACCACCCACAATTTCAACAGATGATGGAGGGTGATTCGAAAATGTCTCATGGTGAGTTGATATTTAAAACATATCCTTAATTATGTCTTAAGATTTAGAGAGCTAGGAGCACCAAGTAAATAAAGAGAAATTATACCCCCCAAAATAGCAGATGCTTCCAGGATATGTGGACAAGTGTGAATTGCCAAGTTCACCTCTCCGGAGTCAGACTGTAGTCCTGTGACATTGACTCAAATGACCTTTGGCAAGCTGTTTACACCTCTCTCTACATATATTCTACTCTGTTAAAAAACCATAAGGTAAATCTTAAATCATGCAATGCACTTAATGTTCACTGCACTTAGCTTGGCACATAATAAGTGTTCAGTAAATGGTGGATATTTTTATTCAAATTATTGAGTGAAATGAAGGATGTGGTGGTAGGAGACTGGAGTTGGAATATATAAATATGTTATCAAAAGAGTATTTTTTGTCAATTAAGTTTTAGTTTTTCTAGCTTCCCCTCCTCACAAAAGAATTATTTTCAAACAACAACAACAAAAGAATGCCTGAGCCCACGTGAAGAGTAGCTACCCCATTGTTTCTGTTCAGTTGCTAAGTCATGTTCAACTCTTTGAAGCCCCATGGACTGCAGCACACCATGCTTCCCTGTCCTTCACTATCTCTCAGAGTTTGCTCAGACTTGTATCCATTCAGTCGGTGATGCCATCCAACCATCTCATCCTTGTTACCTCCTTCTCCTCCTGCCTTGTCTTTCCCAGCATCAGGGTCTTTTCCAATGGGTCAGTTCTTCACATCAGGTAAACAAAGTATTGGAGCCTCAGCATCAGCCCTTCCAATGAATGTTCAGTGTTGATTTTCTTTAGCATTTATTGGCTTGATCTCCTTGCTGCTCAAAGGTCTCTCAATAGTCTTCTCCAGCACCGCATCAATTCTTTAGTGCTCAGCCTTCTTTATGGTCTAGCTCTCACATCGATAAATGACTCATGGAAAAACCATAACTTTGACTAGATGGACCTTTGTCAGCAAAGTAATGTCTCTGCTTCTTGATAAACTGGCTAGGTTTGTCACAACTTTGCTTCTAAAGAGCAAGCGATTTTTGTTTTGTTTTGTTTCGTTTTAATTTCATGGCTGCAGTCACCATCCACAGTGATTTTGGAGCCCAAGAAAATAAAATCTGTATCTGTTTCCATTTTTTTCTCCTTCTATTTGCCATGAAGTGGTGGGACTGGATGCCGTGATCTAGTAGGAACCACATCTGAACATCCCCGACCCTTATGTTTGCTGTTTCAACAACAACACACTGGCCTTAGCAGATCACAAGGAGCACAGTGATCTGCTTCGTCCTGGCCTGGGAAACGTTACCACGATGAAGTTACTTTGTTTATACCAAGTTATTATCCTAGGAAACACTTGGAAGAAAACCGTATCTATCTACCTACTAAGAATTTTCGCTGACTGCAACTGTAAAGATGAGATTATCCTTTCTTAAGGAGGCAGGCACAGTGGGGTCTAAATCTGATTTCCATGAAGGTTCTCATAGGAGGCAGGACAGAAATGCTAGCTATCAGGGGCCATCACCCTACTTAAACAAGCAAGCACCATTCTCCTCCTTCCATTAAAAGTCAATAAAAGTGACATTGGCTTTGCTTGAAATTCCCATTTTGAAAGTGATGTTGTTTCTTCCCTTACATCAACTCTATAGAAAAGCTAATATCTCCTGGTAAACAGCCTTCAAGATTATAAACTCTGCCCTTTCTCCCTGTAATGTCTCCTCTTTGTCTTTAATTTTTTCAAACTGAAGGAAAGGAGGGAAAATAATTTTATTCTTCTTCCATGAAGAATAAATCTCTTTTTTTATACTTCAAATTGTTGTCTCTGCACACATTTTTAAGGGAATTAAAATCCCTTCTGACAACAGTTACAGCTTAATCATTTTTATTCTCTGATCCAAGGTATATGACTCTGTTCTCTTCACTTAGTTAGCTGGAATCTAACCAAACATTCCTTTTTCTTGTGTCTGTGTTTATTCATAGTATTTGTTTTGAGTGTTCTCCTCATGTTTGGGCTCTGAAAACATTAAGATCCATGCCAAAAGAGTACCTGCAATTATTGAAGTTATTCAGCTATTCACAAAAAGAGATTTACTAATTAAGATATATTCAGACACTGTTGTATGTACTCAGACATAGCTGTGAATGTGGCAAGAATCCTGCCCTCAGGAAATTTACATTCCAGTGAGAGATACTAGCAAAAAGCAAATGCAGAGATAATAATGTTATTTTATTACAGGACTCTTGCCCTCCTTAATCAATAGAAATTGATCAAAGATTAAACAAGAGATTCAGGCAAGGCTGTAATTGAGCCCCTGCTACAGGGAATAAGTGACATGTTCCATTGCTTGCTCGATCACCACTGAGGGGAGGCCAGGTGATTCCTTACATGGGGTAAGGGTAGGAGTGAGTCCAAAGATCAGGCAGGAAGCTGGCTTAGGTGGTTTGTCCATCCCTTTGGTGTTGTTGAGTGCTGGTGACATGCACTGTATTCTGGTTTTGCCTCCAGCTCTTCAGAAGCAGCAGTTGGATTTTTGCCTTTTTTGTATCTTCTTATCCATAATTTACCCCAACTGCACATGCACACTTATGCATGGTATGTTTTGTCTTTTATAGTTTCTTTGTATTTTGTTGCTCAAGGAGACATTTGTCCAGGTGCAAGCACTGCAGCAGAGTCCCAGGTCCCAGCTTCTGTAAATAATATAGTAAAATTATACTACCTCTTACTCCTTGGAAGAAAAGTTATGACCAACCTAGATAGTATATTCAAAAGCAGAGATATTACTTTGCCGACTAAGGTCCGTCTAGTCAAGGCTATGGTTTTTCCTGTGGTCATGTATGGATGTGAGAGTTGGACTGTGAAGAAGGCTGAGTGCCGAAGAATTGATGCTTTTGAACTGTGGTGTTGGAGAAGACTCTTGAGAGTCCCTTGGCCTGCAAGGAGATCCAACCAGTCCATTCTGAGGGAGATCAACCCTGGGATTTCTTTGGAAGGAATGATGCTAAAACTGAAGCTCCAGTACTTTGGCCACCTTATGCGAAGAGTTGACTCATTGGAAAAGACCCTGATGCTGGGAGGGATTGGGGGCAGGAGGAGAAGGGGACGACCGAGGATGAGATGGCTGGATGGCATCACGGACTCAATGGATGTGAGTCTGAGTGAACTCAGGGAGTTGGTGATGGACAGGGAGGCCTGGCGTACTGCAATTCATGGGGTCGCAAAGAGTCGGACACGACTGAGTGACTGAACTGAACTGAAGTAATAAAAAAAGGAGGGGGGAGAAAAAGGAAAATAAACTCTAGTTAGTTCAGGTACTTTATTTTAGGAGTTCAAAGGTTTCTTTGATGAAGTAATATTTGAACAAGTGTCTAAATAAAGTGATGGAGCAAGATATGGAGGGAGAAATTTCTTAACAGAAGGAGTAGTCCATCAGACTAAGACAAGTTTGGTTAATTGAATGATCTGTTAAAATGCCAAGGTGATTGGAAGGGGAAAAAGGACAGGTAGAGAAGGAAAAGAGGGGTGGGCAAGGACAGATGATACAATGCTCTATACATCGCATGGATGGATTTGGATTTTATTCCAAGTATGATGAGAAGCTGTGGGCAGCTTTTGAGCAGAGGTTTACATGATGCAGTTTAAATATTCTTAAACTCACCTGGGTGACACTAGGAAAGGGAGATCTTAGTTGGGGAAAGAGGTTGCAGGCTTTCTCCTAAGCTACTTGCTGAGTGGATGAAAGGTGGGATAGTGAGCTTTTGCAGGAAGAAGCTTGACTGTAGATAGAGTTGCTGTTAACCCAATGCAAGTTCCTGAGCTCCACACACAGTGAGGCCAAATACACTAAGCAGCAAACATTGGAGTTTGGAGCACAGAAAGGTTTACTGCAGGGCTATGCAAGGAAAATGGGTGGCTTATTTTCTAAAAAGCCGAAACTTCTCCAAGGGTTTAGCAAAGCACTTTTAAAGGCAAAGTGAGGGAGTTTTATGGTTGGTTGTTGCAAACTTCTTGGTGTAGGAATCCTTTGTTCTTGCAGCCATCCACATAGGCCAGGTCATGATGTTCCTATAAACCTCCAACAAGACAAATGTTATTATCTGTTTTGCAACTTTTTATCTCTATATGAATGGAAACCTGTTATACTCTTCCCTTGTGGCTCAGTGGGTAAAGAATCCACCTGGCTCAGCTGGTAAAGAATCCGCCTGCAACATAGGAGAATGGGGTTCGATGCTTGGGTTGGGAAGATCCCCTGGAGAAAGAACAGCTGCCTGCTCCAGTATACTGGCCTGGAGAATTCCATGGACTATATAGTCCATGGGGTCACAAACAGTTGGACATGACTGAGGGACTTTATCTTTCACTATACTCTTAAAGCTCAGAGTCTTGATAATGGATTATCCTGTATATTTCAGGCTATAGGCAACATTCTTAACTGATAGCAAAAGCAATAGATTACAAAGTGAAAATCACTCAGTCATGTCTGACTCTTTGTCACACAATGGACTGTACAGTTGATGGAATTCTCAAGGCCAGAATACTGGAGTAAGTAGCCTTTCCCTTCTCCAGGGGATCTTCCCAGTGAGGGATTGAACCCAGGCCTCCCACATTGAAGGTGAATTCTTTACCAGTGGAGCTGCAAGGGAAACCCAAGAATACCAGAGTGGGTAGCCTATCCCTTCCCCAGAGGATCATCCAACCCAGGAATCGAACTGGGGTCTCCTTCATTGCAGGCAGATTTATCAGGGGAGCCCCAGTAGAAACAATGATTCAGTTCAGTTCAGTTCAGTTCAGTCGCTCAGTCATGTCTGACTCCCATGAATCACAGCACACCAGGCCTCGCTGTCCATCACCAACTCCCGGAGTTCACTCAGACTCGTGTCCATCAAGTCAGTGATGCCATCCAGCCATCTCATCCTCGGTCGTCCCCTTCTCCTCCTGTCCCCAATCCCTCCCAGCATCAAAGTCTTTTCCAACGAGTCAACTCTTCGCATGAGGTGGCCAAAGTACTGGAGTTTCAGCTTTAGCATCATTCCTTCCAAGGAAATCCCAGGGTTGATCTGAAAGCAAAAGAAACAGATAAAACATGGAGTCAGGTTTCCTCTTCTCTGTTGCCTTGCATCTCCTCTGTTACATTTCATGTCTCTTCTGTTACACTGCATGTCCTACATGATGTATAAGCCATCACGAGACATACAAAATGTCTAGCAGAACAACTATTGCAATTAATATAAAATCGTATTTTTTCAGTCAAGAGACCAGGATTAATCTCAGTTTAACTAGTCACTTATGGTGTATGATTTTCTGCATCAGGTAAGACCTCTGTGGTCTTATTCCTCCTCTGCAGAATGTGGATAAGGATAAACACCTCACATGATCATTTGGAGAATTAAAACTGTGTGTGGAAGCACCAGTCTCTTCTGTTACACTGCATGTCCTACATGATGTATAAGCCATCACGAGACATACAAAATGTCTAGCAGAACAACTATTGCAATTAATATAAAATCGTATTTTTTCAGTCAAGAGACCAGGATTAATCTCAGTTTAACTAGTCACTTATGGTGTATGATTTTCTGCATCAGGTAAGACCTCTGTGGTCTTATTCCTCCTCTGCAGAATGTGGATAAGGATAAACACCTCACATGATCATTTGGAGAATTAAAACTGTGTGTGGAAGCACCTTAGATGCAGTTTAGTGTTAATAGCTGCAAGATTATGGACAAGTTGCCTTAATCTCTCTTTCGCACAGTTTCTTCTTTAAAATGGAAATGCCTGAAATGTTTGTGATGATCAAATAAGAAAATAGTTCTGCAGTTTTTACCTGAGTGTCTGAGATACAATTTATATTTTTAAATGCAAGGTAATACTATATGGGAAAATAATTTTTAAAAATGTAGATATATGTATATGCATGACTGACTCACGTTGCTATACACCTGAAACTAATACCTCGTTGTAAACCAACTATACTCAGATACGATTTTTTTTTTAGGATTACCGTGATATTGAATGGTTTGCCTTGGAAACAAACAGAGATCATTCTGTCATTTTTGAGATTGCATCCAAGTACCATTTATTACGGAACTAAATCTTATTTAACAGTTTCACATGTAAATATTGTTGTTCAGTTGCTAAGTTGTGTCTTTTTCCAACCCCATGAACTGCAGCACACCAGGCTTCCCCACCTTCATTATCTCATGGAATTTGCTCAAATCCATGATCACTGAGTCAGTGATGCTATTCAACCATCTCATTCTTTGCCACCCTCTTCTCCTCCCGTCTTCTATTTTTCCCAGCATCAGGGTCTTTTCCAGTGAGTCAGCTCTTTGCATCAGGTGGTCAAAGTATTGGAATTTCAGCCCCAGCATCAGTCCTTCCAATGAACATTCAGGGTTGAATTACTTTAGGATTGACCAGTTTGATCTCCTTGCAGTCCAAGGGACCCTCAATAGTTTTCTCCAGTACCACAACTCAAAAACATCAATTCTTCAGCACTCAGCCTTCTTTATGGGCTAACTCTTGCATCCGTACATGACTACTGGAAAAAATTATTTCCTGATAAAACTGTAAGCTCACTTAAGGGTAAAAACTGTGATTTATACAATTTTATGCCATTATAGTGTAAAATACATGGTAGGTCCACAATAAATATAGTACTCTAAGAAAGGAAAGGAAAGATGGGAGAAGGAAGGAAGCAAAGGATAGGATGGTAAAGATTTAGTGAAGTTGTATCCTGTGGCACCAATTGTGGACTATCACTTCATTAACAAATATTTATTGGAAATGCAGTGTATACCCAATACTATGCTATGATCTGGCCTCCCTGATAGCTCAGTTGGTAAAGAATCTGCCTGTAATGCAGGAGACCCTGGTTTGATTCCTGGGTCAGGAAGATCCACTGGAGACAGGATAGGCTACCCACTCAAGTATTCTTGGGCTTCCCCTGTAGCTCAGCTGGTAAAGAATCTGCCTGGAATGCAGAAGACCTAGGTTCGATCCCTGGGTTGGGAAGATTCCTGGAGAAGGGGAAGGCTACCCATTCCAGTATTCTGGCCTGGAGAATTCCATGGACTGTATAGTCCATGGGGTCACAGAGAGTTAGACACTATTGAGTGACTTTCACTTTCATTTTCATGCTGATCTATGATGAATAAAAGAGAAGGGGAAATTTTACCAATACCGACCATCTTGATGTGAAGACAACAATAAATGTGCAGTTATGGAGGACAATATAATAAAGCTCAGTAAACAAAATAAGAGCCAAACTAACCAAAAGACTCAATACCAGCATGGTGCTGAGCTGAGTAGTATCGTATAGTACTGAAATAGGGAAAGACCTTTGGGTCCCAAGAAAAAAAGTCCTTTTGGATTTTAGTTTTCTTGAAAAACTTGTATTTCCTCTTTTTGTCTTATGCTTGGAATTTAAAAAGTACATGAGAAGGTGAAAACAATAGAATAATAGAAATAATTTGTCATACTCAAAAGCAGAGCCTCTACCCGTTGTTTGGCAAAGTAATGGCATATCGCAAATGTAGTATAAAGCAGAACATTTTTGAAACTCAATGAGTTTTTAAATCTAGGCAGAGATTCACTCCATATCTGATATAAAAATGATATGTATCTCCAGCTATGTATGGGTCATTTTCTTTTCCTCCCTCTTTCCATTCTTTCCTTCCTTCCTTCCTTTTCATTAAGAATTTTTTTTAAATTTTTTATTAAAGGATAATTGCTTCACAGAATTTTGCTGTTTTTTTGTCAAACCATAACATGAATCAGCCATAGGTATACATATATCCCCTCCCTTTTGAAACTCCCTCCCATCTCCCTCCCCATCCCACCCCTCTAAGTTGATACAGAGCCCCTGTTTGAGTTTCCTGAGCCATACAGCAAATTCCTGTTGGCTATATTTTAATGAGGTAGACATGCTATTATCTGCCCCCCCCCAAAGTAGAGCAATTTAAAAACTTTAAAAAATATTATCCCTTCCTCACGTTCAAATAAGTATTATCCATGTAAAATTTATCTTGAGGTTATGCTTCAGAATTTTTCAAGGTAAATAATGACTTTTCTCTGAGATTATATGTTTTATTTGAATAGAATAAGGCCATCCAGCACATTGTAGGTATATATGTGTTTGCAAGTGCATATATCTCAGGAAATGAGTCAGGAGGCTGAATAGCAATCTCATTTATAAATTTGGGGGTCTTATTTTTTAATTCCCATAATATGTGTATAAATATCTGTGTATACACACACACATAGACACACAGTCCTTATGTGAGAGGATTGGAGGGCTACAATTAATATCCTTCAAATGTGCCCAACAAGATCCAGGGATGAAAAAGAAGCCACAAGAATGTGGAAAGCAAGTCCTAGAGATTCCAGTGCCTTGACTATGAGTTAGTCATCCTTTGACCTTTGAGGTGAGGGCTGAAGCTGGATGCTTAACTCTTGTTGAATTTTTCACTCCAAAAGAGTTTTGGAAACTCTTGTCTATGTCTCTAGAGGTCAGTGGAAAACAGAAATTTGGTCTCCCTCTCCCCTACCCAAATGGGAAAGGAAGAATTATTCTTTCAGGCCAGCAATTCTCTAGGTCAACAATTCACAGGTTCAAATTCCATTTTTCTTTTACCCCCTGCAATCTCTTCCCTTAGCTTATGAGACATGAAGATTTAAACCTGTAATGAAGAGGACTTTTTCTTTGATATTTTGAATGGAGTTTATATTCAATAGGGCTTCCCCAGTGGCCCAGCAGTAAAGAGACACAGATGTATAGAACAGCCTTTTGGACTCTGTGGGAGAGGGAGAGGGTGGGATGATTTGGGAGAGTGGCAGTGTAACATGTATGATATCATAAATGAAACAAATCACCGGTCTAGGTTCGATGCAGGATGCAGGATGCTTGGGACTGATGCATGGGGATAATCCAGAGAGAAGGTGTGGGGCGGGAGTGGGGAGGTGGGGGTCGGGATTGGGAGTTCATGTACACTCGTGGCTGATTCATGTCAATGTATAGCAAAACGAATACAGTATTATAAAGCAAAACAAACTAAAAAAAAAAATTAATTTAAAAATAAATAAAATAATAAAATAAAAAGTATTGAAATAATATTAAAAAAAAAAAAAGAATCTGCAGTACAAGAGAAACAGGAGACATGGGTTCAATTCCTGGGTGGGGAAGATCCCCTGGAGGAGGAAATGGCACCCACTCCAGTGCTCTTGCCTGGGAAATCCCATGGACAGAGGAGCCTGGCGGGCTACAGTCCATGGGATTACAAAGAGTCAGACACAACTGAGCAACTGAGCATGCGCATTTGCATGTTCAATATCCAGTTTAACGTGGAGTTCATCTATATTAACTCTAGATTAACTGAAAGTGGTTTTGAGTAATAATATTTCCTTACCAAACAATTGAAAAGCCCCAGCCTTCCTTTCTGATCTTCCTTCATTGCTTGTGTACCAATATCTATCCTCAAACAGACTAAAGGCTTCTTATTTTGGCTTTTTATTTTGTTTGTTCTTCTGCAAATAAGATTCACTTCAATACCAAACCCCAAGGCCATGTTTCTGCTATTTATTGACTTTCCACTTTAGAATGTTATTTTCTTTTCAGAATGTGCTACTGTGGCTCTCAGAAACACACCAACTTGTTTTACTGTCATCAGAATTTGAAAGAAAACCAATTTGGACAGTCCATGAGACCTAGGTACAGGTCACTTTTTATTTGAATTCCTACTTCCTATCCTGCCCACCAAACCTCTAGACAGACAATCACTGGAGTAGAGGGTGAACAGAAGCCCCAAGGAAATGCAGATTAAAGCAATTTCTGACATGATGGAAAACTCTCATGTTGCTTTGAGAGTGAAGATTTTTATGTTAGAGCCTGACTTCTTTTCATTTGAATTTTATTTGCATGTTTCCCACTGCTGCAAGCCCAACATAAGGAAAGTAACATTATGTCATACCCCTAATCTACTGAGCCAGAGATTCTGTTCCTAACAAGTGTCCAAGTATCACTTTTCTGTACTGAAGACAAACATGTATTGCGGGCTCTAAGCCAGGAGCCTGTCACCAAGCACAATATTTGGTCTGTCATAGTTAAAACTTGTGGGACATCCCATCTGACCTGCCATATTATATTCTATCCCATCTCATTCCAACCTATCCTATTCAGTTTACATATATAATTTCTTTAATTACAAAATAAACATTTTTCTTCTAATTTTGAAATTATTTTCTTTATTACTTTGTGATTTTGACTTGTTGGACTTCATTATACTGTCCAGGCCATGTTGCTTTTATGTTCCAATGGACATGTTTGGCTGTACAATGTAAATAGACTGATCCTGTTTCCCAACTATCTGTATTACTTCAATGTCAGGGTACAAAATAGGATACATATTTGATGGAGATAATCCATTTACCAGCCAGAAACCTAGGTCTTTGAAAGAACATGAATCAAACAATAGAATATACAGCAATGAGATCATTCTTTTCTGATAGTACTTCTTCAGACAACTATATTTTGTTGATTAAGGAGTTAGATCATTGGTATCAACATGGCATATATGTCAGAAGCTTTTCCTCATCATTGTAATTATCAGATTATTGTCTGACTTGAAATATTGGGAGAATGACCTATGTCTTTAATTTTTTTTGTCTTCATTTTTCCACTTTTTGTCGTTGTGGAAGGGAGAAGGTAAAGAGAGAAGAAAGTTGCAAGTGACCTGTGCACTTATGTGTCCCCATTATCTGTTTCTTTGTTTTGGGGTGGAGAGTAGACAGCTGGGAGAAAAAGAATCACCATACCTTAGTAGCAAGTCTTCAAATTTCAATCTATTTTTCTATTATTATTCAACAGAAGACAAAAGGAAAAAACATATTAAGTACCTGTTTTGTACAAAGCATTTCATAAAGTGCTCTGGGAGACCCAAAATGACTAAGACATGGATATATGTCCTCAAAGAGTGTCCAACGGTTATTTCACTTTTTTGTTTGTTTTGTTTTGTCTCCCTGAAAGGTGGAAACCATGAGACCTAAACCATCACTCTCTGGGGTCTCTGTCAATAAGTGGTATCTTGGTTTCGCTGGCTTTTGCAGCATATCTTTTCTCATAAGGTCTTTAGTTTTTTCCTCTCCTTTCACAGGGTACATATTTGAAAGATCTTTCAAAGGATCTCACCAGCTCCTCTCTCTCTCTCAAACAAGCAATCCTGGATTTAACTCCCAAGAGGCACATTCTCTGCTCTAATCACTATTAAAAATGTTGCTTATTCTACATCTGACTTGCCTCAGACTCATGGATCACATAAAGGTTATGCTTGCTGCTGCTGTATGTGCTCAGTCCTGTCCATGAGTCATGAGCTGTGCTTTGTGACCCCATGAACTGTAACCTGCCAGGCTCCTCTGTCCATAAGACTCTCCAGGCAAGAAGACTGGAGCAGGTTGCCATTTCCTCCACCAGTGGATCTTACTGACTTTCCATTAATATCCTTAACCGTAAAAAATAATTTTACATTTTTCAACACTTGCAAATTCCTGCTCATTTATAGGCCTGGCAGAATTTGCTGTCACCTCTATTACTGCTACTGCACACACACACACACACACACACACACTATTCTTGATAAGAGCATCAAGATAAGTGGTTGTGATATGATGATGCTCTCCATGCTGTCAACCTCAAAAAGTTAAAGCCATCCATACGTATTTCTATCTGTCCTTAATTTATAATGAGTCTATCATTTAGGAATTTAAATTCTCCTTGAACCTAATTATATTTGAGCCAGCCCTATATCTTGGTATAATAAGCTGTATGTGTCTACTATCCACTGTGGGAAGTGTAAGTGTTCTATTTAATTTTCCAAAAATTGTTTATAAAGCTGTTCTTTTCTTTTGAGTTGCCTTAGATTATTTGGTCTCCAATTTTGTGTTTTCTCCGCCATCCTTGTCATGATATTATAAATATCTGCCTTAATCAGAGCTATACTATCTTGTACTTAAGAGGTATGTCCTATTTTGCTTCTAGCTTCTAGTAGACTTCAGTTTCTAATGATTTACTAAAAGATTTAAGTCATCATCATCATCCCAAAGGTAGAGTAGGGATCTATTATGCTTTAGTAGTTAAAACTAAGCCACTTACCTTCATCAAGCAAGAAAAGGGATTTTCTAGAATCTACTAAAACAGATATAAGTCCAATTAATAAGATTATAACTTGCTTGACTAAGGAGACCTTAGAGTATAATAGTATTAGTCTATGTAAACAATTAATGAGATAATAATACATAAGACCCACTCTTCTCCCAGAAAGCTACATGGGCTAAGAATTCAAAGAGGAATCCACTCCAGATAAAATGTGATGTAAGTAAGTAAATAGATAGGTAGGTAGATAGATTAAGTAAGTAAGTGAGTAAATATATTAATACACACACACACACACACACACACACACACACACACATATATATACTAAGTTGCTTCAATCATATTCAACTCTTTGTGACTCTATGGTCGAACCCAGGGAATGAACCTATGTCTCCTGCATTGGCAGGGGGGTTCTTTACCACTAGAGCCACCAGGGAAGCCTCATGGGGCTTTAAAGTGAACAACAGGCTTCCCTGGGGGTCCCAATGGCAAAGAATCCACCTGCAATACAGAAGACCTTGCTTCAATTCCTGGGTCGGGGAGACCCCCTGGAGAAGGGAATGGCAACCCACTCCAGTATTCTTGCCTGGAGAATCCCATGGACAGAGGAGCCTGGTGGGCTATAGTCAATGGGGTCACACAGAGTCAGGCATGACTGAGCATGCACAGCAGCAGCATGTATAACCTATATGTTAGCCATAACAAAGAAGGAAATCTTGTCATTTAGAACAGCATGGATGAACCCAGAGGGCATTATGCTAAATGAAATAAGCCAGATAGAGAAAGACTATACGCAAGGTGAAAAGACAGCCTTCAGAATGGGAGGAAATAATAGCAACTGAAGCAACTGACAAAGAATTAATCTCAAAAATATACAAGCAACTCCTGCAACTCAATTCCAGAAAAATAAATGACCCAATCAAAAAATGGGCAAAAGAACTAAACAGAGATTTCCCCAAAGAAGACACAGATGGCTAACAAACACATGAAAAAATGCTCACATCACTCATTATCAGAGAAATACAAATCAAAACCACAATGAGATATCTCACACCAGTCAGAATGGCTGCTATCCAAAAGTCTACAAACAATAAATGCTGGAGAGGGTGTGGAGAAAAGGGAACCCTCTTCCACTGTTGGTGGGAATGCAAACTAGTACAGCCACTATGGAAAACAGTGTGGAGATTCCTTTAAACCTGGAAATAGAATTGCTATATGACCCAGAAATCCCACTACTGGGCATACACACTGAGGAAACCAGAATTGAAAGAGACACGTGTACCCCAATGTTCATCGCAGCACTGTTTACAATAGCCAGGACATGGAAGCAACCTAGATGTCCATCAGCAGATGAATGGATAAGAAAACTGTAGTACATATACACAATGGAGTATTACTCAGCCATTGGAGTAACAGGCAAATTTGGCCGTGGAGTACAGAATGAAGCAGGGCAAAGGCTAATAGAATTCTGCCAAGAGAACGCACTGGTCATAGTAGACACCCTCTTCCAACAACACAAGAGAAGACTCTACACATGAACATCACCAGATGGTCGACACCAAAATCAGATTGATTATATTCTTTGCAGCCGAAGATGGAGAAGCTCTATACAGTCACCAAAAACAAGACCGGGAGCTGACTGTGGCTTGAATCATGAACTCCTGATTGCCAAATTTAGACTGAAAGTGAAGAAAGTGGAGAAAACCACTAGACCACTCAGGTATGATCTAAATAAAATCCCTTATGACTATGCAGTGGAAGTGAGAAATAGATTTAAGGGACTAAGTCTGATAGACAGAGTGCCTGATGAACTACGGATGGAGGTTCATGACATTGTACAGGAAACAGGAACCAAGACCATCCCCAAGAAAACAAAATGCAAAAAAGCAAAATGGCTGTCTGAGGAGACCTTACAAGTAGCTGTGAAAAGAAAAGTGAAAAGCAAAGGAGAAAAGGAAATATATACCCATCTAAATGCAGAGTTCCAAAGAATAGCAAGGAGAGAGAAGAAAGCCTTCCTCACAATCAATGCAAAGAAATAGAGGAAAACAATAGAATGGGAAAGACTAGAGACCTCTTCAAGAAAATTAGAGATACCAAGGGAACATTTCATGCAAAGATACCCAAGAAAACAAAATGCAAAAAAGCAAAATGGCTGTCTGAGGAGACCTTACAAGTAGCTGTGAAAAGAAAAGTGAAAAGCAAAGGAGAAAAGGAAATATATACCCATCTAAATGCAGAGTTCCAAAGAATAGCAAGGAGAGAGAAGAAAGCCTTCCTCAGCAATCAATGCAAAGAAATAGAGGAAAACAATAGAATGGGAAAGACTAGAGACCTCTTCAAGAAAATTAGAGATACCAAGGGAACATTTCATGCAAAGATGGGCTCAATAAAGGACAGAAATTGTAGGGACCTAAAAGAAGCAAAAGATATTAAGAAGAGGTGGCAAGAATACACAGAAGAGTTATACAAAAAAGATCTTCATGACCCAGATGATCACGATGGTGTGATCCTCACCTAGGGCCAGACATTCTGGATTGTGAAGTCAAGTGGGCCTTAGGAAGCATCACTCTGAACAAAGTTAGTGCAGGCGATGGAATTCCAGTTGAGCTATTTCAAATCCTGAAAAATGATGCTGTGAAAGTGCTGCACTCAATATGCCACCAAATTTGGAAAACTCAGCAGTGGCAACAGGACTGCTTTCTTCCCTTTCTTATTCCTATTTTATTCTCTTTTTACAGGCTTCTCTTTTCAAACTGTCTGCTTTCCTTTTCCCTTTATCACTTCCTTCCTTCTATTTCCTTGTCCTTCCTGCTATTTTTTTTTTCCAGTTCAGCTGTTTCAAATCCTGAAAGATGATGCTGTGAAAGTGCTGTGAAAGCAAATTTGGAAAACTCAGCAGTGGCTACAGGACTGGAAAAGGTCAGTTTTCATCCCAATTCCAATGAAAGGTAATGCCAAAGAATGCTCCAACTACCACATAATTGCACTCACCTCACATGCTAGTAAAGTAATGCTCAAAATTCTCCAAGCCAGACTTCAGCAATACATGAACCGTGAACAAACTGTGGTTGGATGTTGTGGGGGATGTCTAAGGATCTAGTGCTGATTAAACCAGGTCCAGTGGGAATCCTGAGCCCTGGTGCCCACTCGTAGGCGTGTGTGTATGATGAGGGTGTAGTGAGTCACAGGGGAAGGCTGATGAAGTGGTTCCCTGCACTAGAAAAACCTCTCTTTGAACTATGTCGTTCTCAGCAGGGGTTGGGTGAGGCTGACCTGGGAAGGGCCTCCTGTGGTGGGGTGGACGGGGGTGGCCAGCCGTGTGGGCTTCTGGAAGAGTGCATGTCTGGTGTCTGGTGGGGAGGAGAGGCAGAGAAAAGCAGGTTTTCGGGAGGTGGTTTGGGAGGTGGTTTGGAATGGGGTCAAGCCATGGACTACCTACTAGCTCTGTGGCTTTGGGCTCATTACTCTTCCAAGCCGAACTTTTACTGAAGATAAACAACCCATCATAGCATTATTGGGGTTCTAGAAAAGGCAGAGGAACCAGAGATCAAATTGCCAACATCCGCTGGATCATCGAAAAAACAAGAGAGTTCCAGGAAAACATCTGTTTCTGCTTTATTGACTATGCCAGTGCCTTTGACTGTGTGGATCATAATAAACTGTGGAAAATTCTGAAAGAGATGGGAATACTAGACCACCTGACCTGCCTCTTGAGAAATCTGTATGCAGGTCAGGAAGCAACAGTTAGAACTGGACATGGAACAACAGACTGGTTCCAAATAGGAAAAGGAGTACATCAAGGCTGTATATTGTCACCCTGCTTATTTAACTTCTATGCAGAGTACATCATGAGAAACGCTGGACTGGAAGAAACACAAGCTGGAATCAAGATTGCCGGGAGAAATCTCAATAACCTCAGATATGCAGATGACACCACCCTTATGGCAGAAAGTGAAGAGGAGCTAAAAAGCCTCTTGTTGAAAGTGAAAGAGGAGAGTGGAAAAGTTGGCTTAAAGCTCAACATTCAGAAAACGAAGATCATGGCATCTGGCCCCATCACTTCATGGGAAATAGATGGGGAAACAGTAGAAACAGTGTCAGACTTTTTTGGGGGGGGCTCCAAAATCACTGCAGATGGTAACTGCAGCCATGAAATTAAAAGGTGCTTACTCCTTGGAAGAAAAGTTATGACCAACCTAGATAGTATATTCAAAAGCAGAGACATTACTTTGCCGACTAAGGTCCGTCTAGTCAAGGCTATGGTTTTTCCTGTGGTCATGTATGGATGTGAGAGTTGGACTGTGAAGAAGGCTGAGCGCAGAAGAATTGATGCTTTTGAACTGTGGTGTTGGAGAAGACTCTTGAGAGTCCCTTGGACTGCAAGGAGATCCAACCAGTCCATTCTGAAGGAGATCAACCCTGGGATTTCTTTGGAAGGAATGATGCTAAAACTGAAGCTCCAGTNTTTGAAGTGTGGTGTTGGAGAAGACTCTTGAGAGTCCCTTGGACTGCAAGGAGATCCAACTAGTCCATTCTGAAGGAGATCAACCCTGGGATTTCTTTGGAAGGAATGATGCTAAAACTGAAGCTCCAGTACTTTGGGCACCTCATGCGAGAGTTGACTCATTGGAAAAGATCCTGATGCTGGGAGGGATTGGGGGCAGGAGGAGAAGGGGACGACCGAGAATGAGATGGCTGAATGGCATGACGGACTCAATGGACGTGAGTCTGAGTGAACTCCGGGAGTTGGTGAGGGACAGGGAGGCCTGATGTGCTGCGATTCATGGGGTCGCAAAGAGTTGGATATGACTGAGCTACTGAACAGAACTGAACTAAGTAACATGGTGTGGAGGGGCCTCATCACAGTAGTAAAAACTCAAAAAATGTTAGCAGTTCTTTGCTTTGAAAATTCAGCTGTTCGGTTTCCTTTCGGTTTTAGGTCAGGATCTAGTAGGCAGGCTTCTGGTTAAGTAGCTTTAACTTATCTCTGAAATCCGTCAGTGTCTCTCCTCCTAGGACTTCTGGGTTAGGTCAGAGGTTGGTCACACGTTGCTTGCAAAATGCCTGGAGCTTTGAGAAGGTTTGTGAATATGAATTGGAAACACTTGTTGTTTTTAAGATTGGCTCCCTCAGGCTGAAAGATGAATGCATTCCTGATCTCCTTAGGAAAAACACTTTTAATGGCTTAATTCCTACCTAGGCCTCATTATGGTGCAAGTTCCTCAAGAGAAAAAAAATAAACTTTATAAAAAATTACAGTCAGGAGAGAGAGACCATAATGAAGTCCTCTAAAATGTATCTTAAATACCCATCTGAAGGCGTGCCTGGTGCTCACACAAATTATCATTTGTTATGTGGATACGTTTATCCCAGATTGGCTATAAAACAGAATTCCAGAGAGTTGTGTCAGTAAAAGTCAGACCAGTCCAGCCTCCACCCCACGTGTCGTGTCGTATTTATTTGATCTGCCTACCTGACTCCAAAGGATACAAAGCTTAATCTCTGGACAGCATTCTCCGGGCCACCCCCTCCACCCTTGTCCTGGGTTATCCTGACTGGCCAGACCAGCCCTGGTATTCCAGCCCTCTCCAGAGCTGAAGCTGGGCATGTCTCCAGGTTCTGCCTGGAGCTTTCCTCACCAGGACATCAGCAAAGGTGAAGGGACCAGGCCCTGCGCTCCACCTGCGTGGGCTAGCCAGGTTACAGGCATGGGGCTGGGATAGTCCTGGATCCTGAGGAAGTGAATCAGGACTTGATGGCTCCCTGGAGTTGTACGTAAAGGGTAGTTACTAGTTATGCAAGGGAACATTCCTGTGTAGCAGGAAGGGCATGGTAGTGGACGGGCCAGCCCATCCCTGGCATGTTGTCACAACCTAAGGATACATCAGTGTACAAGCTGAGCTGGAGTTTGAACAGTGCAGCAGCTGTGGGATGGGCATGGTGGGGGGAATGGGAGGGAGTATGCCTACCTTAGCATTCAAAATCTTGGTTCTCATTATTGGTTTTGTCACTTACCAGCCAGGTGACCTTGGAGAATCCTCTCTGAGCTCTAGTTTTCTTACCTGTAAAAGTCTGCGATGCTGCTCATGGGGTGTCTGATAAAGAACCCAGGTGAGGAAGGAGAACTGACTCAGCTTTATGCCCAGAACCTGGTTGATGTTCAGTGAGCAACTGAACATGAGTTACTTAATAGCCTAAAGTATAGGATTCTCTTGCTGATGATCAGAGCTTCTCCGTGTGATGAGATGTGCTTTCATAGTCTGCCAGAGTTGCTGACATATAGCAGCAGGGGCATTATTTTTTTTAAGTGTCCTGAGCTATTCCTATTATTATTGAAAGATACTTCCCTATGCAGTCACATATCCATTAATTAAATTTTAGAGTGTGTTGTGAAATAGTCATATAGCCTAACCTTTAAAAGTATGGACATCCTGCTGCTGCTAAGTCGCTTCAGTCGTGTTCGCCTCTGTGTGATCCCATAGACGGCAGCCACTAGGCCCCTCTGTCCCTGGGATTCTCCAGGCAAGAACACTGGAGTGGGTTGCCATTTCCTTCTCCAGTGCATGAAAGTGCAAAGTGAAAGTGAAGTCGCTCAGTCATGTCCGACTCTTAGCGACCCCATGGACTGCAGCTTACCAGGCTCCTCTGTCCATGGGATTTCCAGGCAAGAGTACTGGAGTGGGGTGCCATTGCCTTCTCCAAGAGACATCCTAGCCTTGTACTAAATTTTGCGTTGAAGCCAAAGTCACTTCTTACATAATCCAGTCAAGCTCCTTTAACTCATCATGTACATTTGGATGTTTTCTGAATCAGGGAGCACTGGATGAGATATTAAGATTTCAGAGGAAGTATAACCCCCAAGCTCTGCCCTTTAGGAGTCTACAGTCTTACAGGGGAGTCAAGACACCAGCAAGAAAATACTCTTACAACCTCTGCCCACATACACAACTTCTCCATTCTCATAAATATATGAATTCTGTTTCATCCTGGAGCAGGAGCCTGCAAATTAGTTGTGGATGGTTTTCTTGGGACACAGCCATGCCCATGTTTTACCTGTTGTTTGTGGTTACTTTTGAGTTACAGCAGACAAGATTGAGTATGTACCACAGACACCATTGGGCTCACAAACCTACCATATTTAATCAGGTATCGTGGCTCTCTTAGGAAAAGTTTAGGAATTTCCCTGGGTGGTCCAATGGCTAAGACTCTGTGCTCCCAATGCAGGGGGCCTGGGTTCCATCCCTGGTCAGGGAAGGAAACCTCGAGTACTGCAACTAAAGAGTCCAAATGCTGCGACAAAGATCCCATGAGCCCAAACTAAGACCCAGTTCAGCCAAATAAACACGTATGTGTGTGTGCATGTGTGTTAGTCGCTCCGTCATGTCCGGCTCTTTTTGACCGCATAGACTGTAGCCTGCCAGGCTCCTCTGTCCATAAGATTGTCCAGGCAAGAATACTGGAGTGGGTTGCCACTCCGTTCTCCAGGGGATCTTCCCAACCCAGAGACCCAGTGCCGGTCCCCCACATTGCAGGCAGATTCTTCAGTCTGAGCCACCAGGGAAGCCCAAATAAATAAATATTAAATTAAAAAGAAAAGGAAAGGTTTATCCACCTAGTCCTGGTGGATCCACAGGGGAGCTTATGGAACGGGAGTGTACAGAGCTCTGGGTGCAGGATGCCTGGTGGCTTGAGCATTGAGGAGGGATGCCCATGAGCACCTCTGAGTCCACATCTGAGGTTTCCTTATCTGTAAGTTGGACATAATAATAGCACCACCTCCCTCTCCCCAGGACAGCTCACCCAGACCAGGTGAAAAGAGTCAGAGTTAAATTCAGTGTTGGCAGTGAGTCTTGGGTGAGGCTTGTGAAAAGGGAGGCTGTCCCAGGATGTGGGGGCTAGGGGGAGACTGAAATCTGTGGAGAAAACAAGNGATCTCAATTTTACCCTTCCAGTTGTCAAATCAAAACCCTTGGAGTTCTCTCAACTACCCTCTTTCTCCTACATGCCCAGTGCTCTTTGACTCTCCCTTCAAAATGCATCCAGAGTCTTGCCTCTTCTCACCAGCCCGTTGGCTATCACTTTGTCTCAAGCCATTACAGTAGTACCTTGCACGATCTTCTTGAACTGAACTTGGCTTGTGCCCAGTACAACAGTTGCTTTAAAATATAAAGTAGATCATGTCATCCCTCACAACTTCCCACCACTGGCTTCCATATTACTCAAAGTAAAAGTCCAGGCCCTTGTGACCAAGACACACTCACAATCTGGCCAGTGATTTCATGGACCTCACACCCCGTGCTCTTCACTCTCATTTGGCTTGTTGCAATAACTACAATCTGCTGGGCTTTTGTTAATCCATTCCTGTACCTTCATGTTCTTCCCTTAGAGATTGTCTGGGCTACCATCCTCGACTCTGGTCAGATGTTATGATCATAAGAAGTCCTATTCAATCCACCTGATTTAATATCCTGACTCATCTCTTGCTTCCTCTAATATGCCACCCCCTCCTTGTGTGGTTCTCTTTTTTCTTTGTTTCCTGGCATTTATCATTTTCAAACATGCATTGTATACTAGTTCCCTAGGGCTGCCATAACAAATTACCAAAAACTGGGTGGCTTAAAATACAGAACTTTATTGCCTCACAGTTCCAGATGATAAAAGTCCAAAATCAAGGTGTAAGCAGCTGTGCTGCCTCTGAAACATCTAGGGGAGAAGCCTCCCCCTAGAGGAGGCTTCTAGGCGGCCCCAAGTCTACCTTGGCTGTGGATCAAAGTTCCAGTTTTTTTCTTTCTCTTCACATGGTTGTCTTCTGTGTGTCTGTGAGCCTCTATGTCTCCACATGGCATTGTCCCTGTGTGTCAGTATATGTGTGTCAAAATTTACCTCTTTTTATAAGGCTACCACTGGATCATGGAAAAAGCAAGAGAGTTTCAGAAAAACATCTATTTCTGCTTTATTGACTATGCCAAAGCCTTTGTGTGGAACACAATAAACTGTGGAAAATTCTGAAAGAGATGAGAATACCAGACCACCTGACCTGCCTCTATATGCAGTCAGGAAGCAGCAATTAGAACTGGACATGGAACAACAGACTGATTCCAAATAGGAAAAAGAGTACTTCAAGGCTGTATATTGCCACCCTGCTTATTTAACTTCTATGCAGAGTACATCATGAGAAACGCTGGACTGGAAGAAGCACAAGTTGGAGGCAAGATTGCCAGGAGAAATATCAATAACCTCACATATGCAGATGACACCACCCTATGGCAGAAAGTGAAGAAGAACTAAAGAGCCTGTTGATGAAAATGAAAGAGGAGAGTGAAAAAGTTGGCTTAAAGCTCAACACTCAGAAAACTAAGATCATGGCATCTGGTCCCATCACTTAATGGGAAATAGATGTGGAAACAGTGTCAAACTTTGTTTTTCCAGGCTCCAAAATTACTGCAGA
The DNA here is from genome assembly GCA_006408695.1 of Aepyceros melampus. Classification (NCBI taxonomy): domain Eukaryota; kingdom Metazoa; phylum Chordata; class Mammalia; order Artiodactyla; family Bovidae; genus Aepyceros; species Aepyceros melampus. The sequence continues at coordinate 100,748 of SJXQ01013174.1, read as the reverse complement.
TGGTAATTGCAGCCATGAAATTAAAAGACGGTTACTCCTTGGAAGAAAAGTTATGACCAACCTAGATAATAATTAAAAAGCAGAAACATTACTTTGGCAACAAAGGTCCGTCTAGTCATGGCTATGGTTTTTCAAGTGGTCATGTATGGATGTGAGAGTTGAACTGTCAAGAAAGCTGAGTGCCAAACAATTCATGCTTTTGAAGTGTGGTGTTGGAGAAGACTCTTGAGAGTCCCTTGGACTGCAAGGAGATCCAACCAATCCATTCTAAAGGAGATCAGCCCTGTGTGTTCTTTGGAAGGAATGATGCTAAAGCTGAAGCTCCAGTACTTTGGCCACGTCATGCGAAGAGTTGACTCACTGGAAAAGACCCTGATGCTGAGAGGGATTGGGGGCAGGAGAAGAAGGGGACAACAGAGGATGAGATGGCTGAATGGCATCACCGACTTGATGGACGTGAGTTTGAGTGAACTCCAGGAGTTGGTGATGGCCAAGGAGGCCTGGCGTGCTGCAATTCATGGGATCTCTAAGAGTTGGACACGACTGAACAATTGAACTGAACTGAACTGAACAGATAAGGCTACGAGTTATAGTGGATTAAAGCTCACCCTTGATGATTTTCTCTTATTTAATTAAATCAAATTTGCAAAGACTCTTTCAGAATGTCATGTACTCAGTTCCTAAGGGCTCCACATATCTCTTTTTTGGTGGGCTACGTGAGGAGACATGATTCAACCTCCACCCCATGGTTTACCCTATATTTTATTATGTCCATCATTTATTGTCTGTCTCTAATGGCCAAGAGTTAGGATTTTGCAGGCCAGGAATCTTTGTCTCTTTTGTTCACTGATGTATCCCAAGCATTCAAGCCTGTGTGCGCCCATAATATGTTTTCAGTAGAAATTTGTTCAATAAAGGAAAAGTTTGAAATATAGGACATAATGAAATTTCACTCAGCCAGCATGGGGCGGGGGGAGTTGTCTGTGAAGCTCTAGTGCTGATTGGACTCGTGGAATCCACATTGTACCTGAATAGTTTCTTTTCCCTATTCTATAGCCTGTTTATGAAATTTGAAGCTCTTGTTTTAAAACCAATCCCTGTTAAATATTCTGAGTTTCAGACCTGGAGTTTCATTCTGCTGCACATGTTTGATATGTACCTTGGAAAGGAAAGGAGAGTGGGGAGGGAGGAGACTGGGATGGAGGGAGACATGTGAGGTTGCTAAACCTCCGCCCCGAGCAGACCTCAGCAAAGAACAGAAGTGAGGCCCAGCAGGACCGTGTGTGGAACTGGCCTTCACCAGCTCCAGGTCATAAGTGGCCTAATCAACCTTGGCCCCGAATCTCTCTGGCTACAGCTTTGTGCCTGATCACTGCACATGGCCCCACCTCCCTCTTGCCCAGTGCCTGCGAGTGCATCCAGGTCCCTTTATGATTTCCAGGACACAGCTGCTGTAACATCATTTCCAATTGCCTCCAATCCCCCCTCCATTTTTGTTCTCTTTGGGTTAGTGAGCCTTTCCAACACATGGTACATGAACACACTCTTTACACTGTCCCCAGATGATCCAGCCTGCTATGAGGGGGCACAAACAGGAGCAACCAGCTGTCATATACATAAATGAAACCCAAATTGCATGTGTTACAGATCAGATGGGATCTACAGCAACAGGTCATCTCTTCATATGACTCAGTGTGGCCTGGTTTCTCTCATTTAGAACATGCAGTCATTAGACATGGAGGCACACAATGGCTCTCTATCTGCTTTCTTTAAAGACTACAAGTAATTTCAAATATTTGAATGTAGTTTATGTCCATTTATTAAACCAGTGACAAAACTATCTAATTGGAAATAAAAGCATATTTTTAAAAATTTACTTAGAATAGTTTAGTTATATTACTAACTTTATAACAATAACATAATAATATATAACATATAATGCAACATACATAATATAACGATATATTATATACAACAGTACATACTATATAACATAATTAAATCAATGGCAAATACATCTCATTTGGAAATAGAAGCACATTTAAAAAAATTTACCTAGAATAACTTGGCTGTAATGTTATGTGTGTGTGTGTGTTAGTCGCTCAATTCTGTTGGACTCTTTGCCACCCAAGGACTATAGTTAGCCAGGCTCCTCTATCCATGGAATTCTCCAGGCAAGAATACTGGAGTGCATTTTCATTACATTTAAATTAAAAAAAATTTTCTCTAGAATAAACTAGTTATGACTTTATAATAATAAAATAATAAAGTATATATAATATAGCATATTAAATACATGGAATATATAAGTGTACACTATATTTAAGATATTATTAAACCAGTGACAAATCTATTATATACTGTTTGAATAAAAAGCTTATTTTTAAAAACTTACTTAGAACTATTTAGTTATAACTTTGTAGTTTTATTGAACTAATATAATAAAATAATATATAAAGTATAACAATATATGTTATATATAATGTATGCATTACATATGGCTTTTTATATATATCATATATAACATTACACAAAGGATATATACAAAGCCATTATGTATAATTGTATATATCACACAATACAAAAGTATCATTATAACAGTCATGAAAGCTCCATTAATTTCTGCATTAATCCTTCAGAAAATAATATGTTTTAACATTGGGCACAATGGCAAAAATATAGAAATGAATGACAGGACAGCAGAAGCTGTTTGAAATATCCCAATTCAGAAAGGGATTGTTGCTAAAATATGTGAGAAATCCTGCACATCACAATTAATGACTAAAAGGACAACCCACTCCAAAAGAAAAAGGACAAATTTAGATCATAGTCACTTTCAGATGAAAAGCTCACAAAACATAAAAAGCATCTGAAAAGAAGCTCAAACTTTTTTAAAAAAAATTAGTCATGTAAATTTAAACAATGAAATGTCACAACATTTTATTGCTCTGGAAAGAGATCAACTTCTGTGCAAGTCCAGAGTGGAGTGGGTTGGAGTGGGTGGGTAGCTTTGACAGTGAGGACTGGTGTGTCCATGCTGGAGACCTAGATGCTGGGGACACCCACACCATTGTGACCCTGGAGTCCTCTTTTGGAAATTCTCATTCAGGTCCCTAGAGGGACACTGCTGTAAATACTTAGTTTAGTGCTTTTTAAGGCTCCAGAGAGGGACTTCCCTGGTGGCTTAGAAAATCAAAATCTGCCTACAATGCAGGAGATTGGGGTCCAATCATTCAGGAAGATCCTCATGGAGAAGGAAAAGACTGTATCCACTCCAATATTCTTGCCTGGAGAATTCTATGGACAGAGGAACCTGGCAGACTACAATCCAGAGTTGGACATGACTGAGCGACTAACACTTTTCATGGCCCCAGGAAACATATGGGAGGCTTAGCACCCCTCACTGCCAGAGTAGGGGATAAAATAAAAATACTGTCAATGAACTCCGTAGAGGGCAGCAAATTTGTTCTATAAATGTCCTGAAAGTATTTCTGGCTCTGAGCCAGAGGGTTGTTTTGCCGTTGCTCAGCACTGCCACTGCAGCAGAAGACACGGCCCCATGGATGAGACTCAAGCAGATGGATATGGCTGTGATCCAGTAAAATGTCATTTACAAAAACAGGCAGCAGGCTGGGTCTGGCCTGGGCTATAGCTTGTCCATTCCTAGATAATATAATTTTGCTTACAATAACGTTGATATATGTACATATAGTTTTAAAAATAATTTAGTGAGACTAAATGTAATAAAATATACACATCAATCACATAAGAATGATTGCTTCTGTAGAATGGAGAAAGGAACATGGGTGATATAAAAGAGAATAAGATATGGGACGGACAAAATAAGAAGGGAACCTAAAATTAGGAATGTCATTAACTCAAGTTTCTGCGCCTAGGATCAATTTCTTTTTTTCTAGGTGAGGGCAAATTCTATGGTTTGGAATAAGCAGCTTTAATTTGCTCTCAGTTTTTCAAACTCAGAGATAACTTGTCAAGTGCAGCCAAGTTGCCCACTGTGCGTTAACGTGGAATGCGGGCTGCTGGCTTGACGATGCACGTAATTGCCGCAGGGCATCACGGCACTTCATGCAAAGTAATTTTTACTGCCCTTTTGAAAAATAAATGGCCCTAGATAACAATAGCTGCACTTTTTTTTTTTTTTTTTGGAACAGGAAATCATGATTTGAAAAATGTCCAAAAGAAGAAGAAAATTGTCAAGCTACATATACAATAGCTTAAATTGTTCAAGATACTGCCTTCCATAAGGAAGAAGGGAGTGCTATTTTTAAGAAAATCTGTCTCTATGTGAGATGGAGTAAAGGATAACCATATTAGGATGCTTCAAAGGAAGTTATTGGAGTCAACTTGAGATTTATATCTTGGATCTTCTACTTCATGGCTAAATTACTTAAACTTCACCAGCATCAAGTTCTTCATGGTATGATAAAGATATACCTTGTTTTGAGGGTGATGCACTCAATTTCAAAAGTAAGGTGATGGATGGACCTAGAGATTATCTAACTAAGTGAAGCAAGTCAGACAAAAAAGACAAATATCATATGGTATCACTCATATGTGGAATCTAAAAAGCTAACACAAATAAACTTATCTACAAAACAGAAACAGCACAACATAAAAAAAAAACTTATGGTTACCAAAGGAAAATTGAGGGAGGGAAAAATTAGGAGTTTGAGAGTACCATTAGCACAGTACTTGTATAAAATAGATAATCAACAAGGACCTACTGTATAGCACAGGTAACTCCACTCAATATTTCATAATAACCTATATGGGAAAAGAGTCTGAAAAAATAGATATATGACTATGTGTAACTAAATCATTTTGATGTACATCTAAAACTAACACAACATTGTAAATCAACTGTACTCCAATTAAGTAAATAAATAAATTTAAAAGTAATAATAAAATTGGGGTGAATGCACAGTAGTGCACTCTTACTGTGCACAGTAGTACCCTCACTTTGAAAGACTTGCTATGAGTTTGCATGAGTAGAAAGAAAGTGAAAGTCACTCAGTTGTGTCTGACTCTTTGAGACCCCCACGGACTATACAGTCCATGGAATTCTCCAGGCCAGAATACTGGAGTGGGTAACCTATCCCTTCTCCAGTGGATCTTCCCGACCCAGGAATCGAACTGGGGTCTCCTGCATTGTAGGCAGATTCTTTACCAACTGAGCTATCAGGGAGACTCAAGTTTTCCTTTCTATTGTTCTCCTTATTTCCATGCAAAGTTGATGTCCTCAGTAACCCGTACTCATGTACTGGAAGACAATTGTTGTCACAAAAGATAGCATATTTTGTGGAAGTACTACCAGTGTATCGCTGTTGAATCTCAGAGCATCTAGAAAGCATTCCATTTCCCACTATAAAATACTCACGTAACAACAATAACAACAAAAACATTTTTAGATTAGCAGTTAATTAAACAATTAGTAAAGGACAAAGGAAACAAACCATGATGGCCAAAGTTCATCCAGGGTCATACACAATGTCTTAGAATACAAATTCTTGTAATAAGCTGTAGACTGTCACCTGCTTTAGTCCCTCTCAGGCTTTTCTTAAAGATTCAGCCCCAGTCTGTATCACAGAGTCTTTTGGTGGTGAGATGGGCAGGATGTACACACCTCTCAAAAAGTCTCCAGGTGAAATGCTAGGTTGTCCAGATCAAGGACTTCTATGCAGTACCTCAGGTTTCTATATCAGTTCTGAATAACTGTATACTTTCATCTGTACATTAAATATTTACTTCATCCTTCTAGATGTTTTTATTAAATTGAGTGCATATAAATACTACTGATAAATTATGTGAAATATAGGAATAATAACAATGCATACATATCTCTATGCCCCCATCTCAATTTAGGGAGAATGACATTATCATGTGGCAGTCTATTGGTCACACTTCATCTTCTCTTTCTTCCTCTTTTGCAGATGCCCCACATCCCGATAAATGTTGCTTTGGTGGTTACCTTGCATTCCTTTAAAAAACTTTTAGCACCTACAGTTCTATATTTAGTTTTATGTGATTTTTTAAATTCATATAAATAGATCATTTTGCTGCATTTTCTTCTAGGAGTTGATTTCTTCATTTGTGAGTTTCACAGATGTTTCTGCATGTAGCTTCAGTGTGTTTTCAACAGGGTGATTTTCTTTTGTAATCACATACAAGGCTATTTATGCATTCTATTGTTAGTTGATATTTATGTAACTTTCTGTTTTCTGTTACATGATGGTAAGTAATGCTGTACTTACCATAGTGCATTTGGGAAGACAAGTGTTTAAAGAATGCACGTAGAAAGGTGATTCAGTGGTCATAAGTTGTATGTATCTTGACCTTGTTAATAATATCCAAGTACTGTCCAAAATGTTTGCATCAATTTACAAGTAATTTGTAAGCACTCCTGTTTCTATTTATTTGCATCAACTTCTTATGGTAAGAAGTTTTGTTTTGTCTTAAAATTTAGGGAGCAGAATAGTTTTACATTTCCATATTACTTCTCATTTCCCTAAATAATAATTTTTTTCATAGTTTAATTTATGAGCCTTTGAGTTTCTATATATATTTTTTGAGTTTCTTTCTTCTAGTTTCTTTTTTTAAGTTCTTATATTTTAAATATTCTTTCTACTGGACCATCTGCCTTTTTAAAATCTATTTATAGAATTATTTATATATTAAGAATTCTAATATCATGTCAGTTGTATGGTTGCCAAAATTTTCTCCCAGACTGTGACTTGTATTTTATTCTATTTTATGTATTTTTAAAAATGAACAGTCATCCATTTTTACGTTGTGGAATTAGTACATTTCCTTGGTAATTTGAATTTTCTGTATTTTGTTTAAGAGAGAGTTTTCTACCTCAACATCGTAAAGACATTCTCTTATTATTTTTCTTTCTTTTTTTTTTCATTCTGCCTTTTACATTTAAAGCTTTAATCTTTGTTTTTGTTCAGTCGCTCAGTAATGTCCAACTCTGTAACCCTTGGACTGCAGCACTTCAGGCTTCCCTGTCATTCACTATCTCCCAGAGTTTGCTCAAACTCATGTCCATTGAGTCGATGATACCATCCAATCATCTCATTCTCTGTTGCCCCCTTGTCCTCGTGCCCTCCATCCTTCCCAGCATCAGGGTCTTTTCCAATGAGTTGGCTCTTCACGTCAGGTGACCAAAGTATTAGAGCTTCAGCTTTAGCATCAGTCCTTCCAATGAATATTCAGGGTTGATTTCCTTTAGAATTGACTGATTTGATCTCCTTGCTGTCCAAAGATCTCTCAAGAGTCTTCTCCAGCACCATAATTCAAAAGAATCAATTACTCAGTACTCAACCTTCTTTATGGTCCAACTCTCATATCTATCCATGCATGACTGCTGGAAAAAACATAGCTTTGATTATATGAACCTTTGTCTGCAAAACGATGTCTCAGATTTTATTATACTATCTAGGTTTGTTATGGTTTTTCTTTCAAGTGGTAAATGTCTTTTAATTTCATGGCTGTAGTCAACATCTGCAGTGATTCTGAAGCCCCCCAAAAGGAAAATCTGTCACTCTTTCCACTTTTGCCCTATTTCCAATGAAATGATGGGACCAGATGTCATGATCTTCATTTTTTTGAATTGAATTTTAAGCCAGCTTTTTCAGTCTCCTCTTTCACCTTCATGAAGAGACTCTCTAGTTTCTTTTCACCTTTTTCCATAATACCAGTATTATCTGCATATCTGAGGTTGTTGATATTTCTCCCAAAATCTTGATTCCACCTGTGCTCATCCAGCCTGGCATTCTGCATGATGTACTTTGCATATAAGTTAAATAAGCAGGGTGACATTATACAGCCTTGATGTACTTCTTTCCCAGTTTTGAACCAGTCTGTTTTTTCACGTCCAGTTCTAACTACTGCTTCTTGATCTGCATGCAGGTTTCTCAGGACAAGTAAGGTGGTCTGGTATTCCCAACTCTTTAAGAATTTTCCAAAGTTTGCTGTAAGCAACACAGTCAAAGGCTTTAGCATAGTTTATGAAGCAGAAGTAGATGTTTTTTTGAATTCCCTTGCTTTTTTTATGATCCAGCAGATGTTGGCAATTTGATCTCTGGCTCCTCTACTTTTTCTACATCAGCCTCATATATCTGGAAACTTTCAGTTCGTGTATTGTTGAAGCCTAGCTTGAAGGATTTTGAGCATTACTTTATTAGCAGGTGAAATGTGCAATTGTGTAGTAGTTTGAATATTCTTTGGCATTGCCTTCCTTTGGAAATGGAATAAAAACTGACCTTTTCCAGTCTCTGGCCACTGCTGGGTTTTCCAAATTTGCTGACATACTGAGTTCAGCACTTTAACAGCATCATCTTTTAGGATATCAAATAGCTCAGCTGCAATTCCATCACTTCCACTAACTTTATTTGTAGTACTGCTTCCTAAGGCCCACTTGACTTTGCATTCCAAGACTTCTGGCTTAGGTGAGTGATCACACTGTCAAGGTTATCTGGGTCACTAAGTCCTTTTCTGTATAGTTCTTCTGTGTGCTTTGCTATGTCTTCTTAATATCTTCTGCTTCTGTCAGGTGATGTATTATTCTGTGTGTGGAGTAAGTAGAGGTTCATCAATTTAATATATATCCAAATGGATAATTTTTTCAACATCATTTGTTGTAAAATCTATTTTTTCCTTACTGATCCATAGCAGCAGTTCTATAATGAATCAAGTGTCCATATATTTCTGGGGGTGTGACTAGTTGATTGATGATTGTTTGGTTTTCTACTTATTAACTTATCTTTTGCACTGGCAATGTCTTCCTCATGCCAGTAGTCAAACAGTCTTAATTATAACAGATATTTAATAAGTATTTACAGATACCAGGACACTCATTTTTTTCTTTGTTGGGAAAATCTTGTACATTTTGGGGTCTCCACTCTTCTAAATAAACTTTCNCTTTGGCCACCTCATGCGAAGAGTTGACTCATTGGAAAAGACTCTGATGCTGGGAGGGATTGGGGGCAGGAGGAGAAGGGAACGACCGAGGATGAGATGGTTGGATGGCATCACGGACTCAATGGACGTGAGTCTGCGTGAACTCTGGGAGTTGGTGATGGACAGGGAGACCTGGCGTGCTGTGATTCATGGGGTCGTAAAGAGTCGGACACGACTGAGCGACTGAACTGAACTGAAGCCTTCATATTCAGGTATAATGAATTCCTTTCCATTTATTTGAGTCTTTTAAAATGACTTTTAAACATTTTATAATTTTCTACATGCTTTATTAGATTTATTCCAAGACTCTTGATACTACTATAAATTTTGTTTTTAAAATCATATTTTCAATTATTTGCTGCTGGAGTTTATATACAAAATTGATTTTTATACATTGATTTTCCTTCTAGCAACTTGACTAATGCTCTTACTAATTCTAATAATTTCTCTGTAGATGGTTTAGGGTTTTCTAAGTTTACAATCATATCACTGGCAGATAATGAGACTTTTGCTCTCTCCTTTCCCATGATCAAAAATTTTCTTTCTTTTTCTTTCCACACTATTGTAACTGGGCTTTGTATGGAGTAAGAATTGTTCATGATAGTCATGTATGTCTTAGAAATAATACTACCGGGAGGCTTTCAGTTGTTCATTGTTAAAGATAATGCTTACTCTGTGGTGAGAAACTCCAGTTAGAATCAGAATTAGCTTGAAATTTGAGGAAATGTGAGTCTAATGAAAAGTTAAAAGCAAGTAAAGACAGGAAAAAATGGTGCTCTGAGTGTATAATATGCCAACAAATTAGCTTTCAGAATATATGATAAACTTCTGAAAATCAACAAGATAAAACAAAGAACACAATAAACAAACAAAAAAAAAGAAAAGAAAAGAAAACAAAAATTGGCAAAAAATAGAAATAGTCACATCATTCATGAAGAAATTTAAATGGTCAATAGAATATTAAAAAGACACCTTCCCATATCTAGGAAGCCCTATTTACCTGACATGTTGGTAAAAATCAAACATCTACAATATCAAGTGTTCAGAAATATGTGGAAGGAAAAAAAGTTTTCTTATATTTCTAGAAGTGGATGTAAATTGACACAATCACTTTGAAGAGTAATATGACAATTTCTGAAAAAAATTAAAATACACATATATTATTATCCAGAATTCTTATTTCTGGATATACTCACACATTTACATAAGGATGTTTATTAAATAGTATTTGTAATAGCACAAAATAACCTAAATTCAGTAGAAATGTGGATATTCACATATTCACAAATGTTGAATATTCACATGATCAAAAACTCAAACAAAGCTTTAAAAGATTGATTTAGATTTAAGCTTGTGATTGTGAGCAGATAAAAAAAATAAATTTTGACTGGAAAATTTAAGCTTCAGAATAATTTAACACTGACTTTCAGTTTTATAAGGTTAAGTTTCATTTTGTTTTATAAAATTCCAAGTGATCCTGAAATTCAGAAATTTCTGAGAAAATTCAAATTTGGGAAACCATAGCTTCTTTTTCTTTTATTCTACCCCTCTTCCTCCCTTCCTTCCTTCTTTTCCACTGTTTCTCCTTCCTTCTTTCTTTCTAGTCATTTTTCATTCTTCTTTCTTTTGTTTGGAGCCTGGGCTGGGGTACAGAGGTGGAGGCTGCTGAGTGATTTGCCATACAGGAGATAATCAACAGATAATTGAATTGAATATAGATCCACTTATATTTCAGTATTATTGACTCTTACAGCAATCATTTCAAAATGTCTCATTTTTTTTTTTCACTATTTGTTATCTTTGGAAAACCAGCTCATCAAATGTAAGTGTTTAATGTTATTTGCAGTGCTGGGCAAAACAAAAACAAAAACAACTTTGTCTTAACTTTATGACTATTAATGAAAAAAAAAATAACAAAGGAGGAAGATCAAATTTTGATAAAATACAGTGATATTGATCCTATTTTATATGAAATGGTTTAGTTCAGTCAATTTCTAAGTTTCTCCTCTTCTAAAGAATATAGAATGTCTTGAAACACAGCGAGATTATACTGGATATTTTCCCTTATCATAGTGGAAAGAATTTAAGCATTTGCATCCATGAGTCAGCATCCTAGGGGAAGGCTCATATATTAGCCTTTTACATGATATCAGAGTGCAAAACAATGTCTACGATGGTATCATTATTTTTAAAGATCATTAAATTGAGGTGACAGAACAAAGTCTTCTGAAAGAACCTGCCAGAACTGTCTCTCAGGTATATGCACTACTTATAAACTTAGTTAAGACAGATATAAACACGATTAAAGGGTAGCAATTTATAATAGCTATAAAAATTATGTTAATCAATCAGCTAATCCGGAAATATTTCACTACCACTCACTCTTGAAAAAGAAAAAGAATAAACAATTGCTAAATCTTTATAATAAACTGAGATTTCTAGGGAAAAAAAAAAAACTAAAAACAAACTACCATATGATCCAACGATTCCAATCCTGGTATATATCTGAAAAAAAAAAAAAAACATTTAAAAAACTAATTCAGAAAGACACATGCACTCCAATGTTCACAGCAACACTATTCACAATAGCCAAGATATGTAAGCAACTAAAGTGCCCATCAAAAGATAAATGAACATAGAATATGTGGTACATATTTATACACTGTAATCTTGCTGCTGCTGCTGCTGCTGCTAAGTTGCTTCAGTAGTGTCCAACTCTGTGCGACCCCACAGATAGCAGCCCACCAGGCTCCCTCATTCCTCAGATTCTCCAGGTAAGAACACTGTAGTGGGTTGCCATTTCCTTCTCCAATGCGTGAAAGTGAAGTCACTCAGTCGTTTCCGACTCTTAGTGACCCCATGGACTGCAGCCCACCAGGCTCCTCCGTCCATGGGATTTTCCAGGCAAGAGTACCAAAGTGGGTTGCCATTGCCTTCTCCACCCTGTAATATTACTCAGCCATAAAAAAGAATGGAATTCTACAAATTTGCAACAACATGGATGGACCTAAAAGATACTATGCTTTTGAAAAAGTCAAATAGAGAAGAAGAAAAACTATTTGATATCACTTGTACGTGGAATCTAAACACACACACACACAGCAAATTAGTGAGTATAATAAAAAAGAAAAGAAGAATCACAGATATAGAGAACAAACTAGTGGTTACCAGTGGAGAAAAGGAAGAGGAGGAGGGGCAGTAAAGGGGCATGGAATTTTTTTAAATGGTTACTATGAGATGGTATGAAATCATGTCCAAAAAAACTATTGAAAATTGTGTTAGTCACTCAGTCATGTCCAATTCTTTGTGACCCCATGGTCTGTACATGAAATCTCCAGTCAAGAACAGTGGTGTGGATTGCCATTCCCTTTCAATGGGATCTTCTGAACACAGGGATTGAACTCTCCTGCATTGCAGTCAGTTTCTTTACATCTGAGCCACCAGGAAGCCCTCCCACATTGCAAAGCATTATACAATTCAAAGAATCTTTCATTCAATGAAAGAAGAAAAAAAAAAGTCTAACAATAAGCTAAGTCCTTTATAGGTGACCGCATTTAACTTTCCTCAAAACAATCATACTATATAAGGATATATGTTTCATTTTGTGTCAAAGAAAATGAAGTAAAGAGAGGTTAAATAGGTTATTCAAGGGCATGCATCTGAAACCCTGCTCCATTTACACTGTATTAATCTCCCCATAGAACAGAGTAATGCATAGAGCTCCTTCTGAGATTCACTGTCTAGTTGGAGAGATTGTCAGTAACCATCACATAATGTAGTAAGTGACAGGATCCACCCACAGCCTGGTTCCAAAACAGGAAACATTAATGTAATTAAGGTCTTCAGGAATGTGTGCTGAAGGGAAACTATATTTGACATTAGGTACAGATTAGGTATAGATTAGGTACAGATCAGGACTTTGTATACTTGTGTTTGTTCTGAAATATCTATGATGTAAGCTTACAGAAGCAATACTTTCAGGCCATATTCCATAGTATTTTTCTATCTTATGTATGCAACTTGGCAAAGAATTGTAAACTCTGTCCATTAACCTTATCATTAATACTGTTTTGCTTTGCCATTTTTTTGTCCCCAAAATGGTGTTTGCATAATTGTGATTTTTTTTTAATTTTTATTTTTACTTTATTTTATTTTACATTACTGTATTGGTTTTGCCATACATTGACATGAATCCATCTTGGGTGTACTTGAGTTCCCAATCCTGAATGCCCCCCATCTCCCACCCCATATCGACTCTCTGGATCATCCCCTTGCACCAGTCCCAAGCATCCTGTATCCTGTATCGAACATAGACTGCAAATTTGTTTCTTACATGATAGTATACATGTTTCAGTGCCATTCTCCCAAATCATCCCACCCTCTCCCTCTCCCTCAGAGTCCAAAAGTCCATTCTATACATCTGTGTCTCTTTTGCTGTCTTGCATACAGGGTTATCATTACCATGTTTCTAAATTCCATGTATATGTGTTAGTATGCTGTATTGGTGTTTTTCTTTCTGGCTTATTTCACTCTGTATAATTGGCTCCAGTTTCATCCATCTCATTAGAACTAAGTCAAATGTACTCTTTTTAATGGCTGAGTAATACTCCATTGTGTATATGTACCACAGCTTTCTTATCCATTCATCTGCTGATGGATATGAAGCTTCCTGAAACATATCTTCAAGATGTATGCCATAATGTAAAATAGTCTGATACTAATTAAATATTAGCTTAATCACATACATGCCCAAATTTCCAAGAAGGCTAATATGAAAAATATTAATATAATTATTAAAACTCTTTCCAATAGATTCACAGACACTCAGAACAGATTTGTGGTTACCAAGAGTGAGTGGAAGTGGGGAAAGGATGGATTGGGAGTTTGGGATTAGTAGATGCAAGCTATTACATAGGGAATGGAGGTCCTACTGTATAGCAAAGGGATCTATATTCAATATCCTGTGATAAATCATAATGGAAAAGAATATGAAGAAGAATGTATATAATCGTATAACTGAATAATTTTGCTATACAACAGAAATTACAACATTATAAATCAACTGCACTTCAATTAAAATAAATAAGTAAATAAAATGTTTCTAAAATCAAGATGATACCACTCTACCAGGAGAAAGTGAAGAGGAACTAAAGAACCTCTAGATGCAAAAGCTAGCTAAAAACTCAACACTCAAAAAACTAAGATAATGGCCTGAAGTCCCATCACTTCATGGCAAATAAATGGGGAAAAGTGGAAACAGTTGCAAATTTACTTTTCTTGGGCTTCAAAATCACTGTGGACAGTGAACATAGCCATGAAGTTAAAAAATGCTTGCTCTTTGGAAGAAAAACTTATAACAAACCTAGAGAGAATACTGAAAAGCAGAGACATCAATTTACCAATAAGGAGCCATGCAGTCAAAGCTATGGCTTTTCCACTAGTCATATATGGATGTGAGAGTTGGACCATAAAGAAAGCTGAGTACTGAGAAACTGATGCTTTTGAATCGTGGTGCTGGAGAAGGCTCTTGAGAGTCCCTTGGACAGCAAGGAGATCAAACCAGTCAATCTTAAATCAAGCCTGATTATTCATTAGTAGGACTGATGCTGAAGCTGAAACTTCAGTATTTTGGCCACCCAGTGGAAACAGCTGACTCATTGGAAAAAGACTCTGATGCTGGAAAGACTCAGTGCAGGGGTGACACAGGTTGGATGGTATCACCAATTCAATGGACATGAGTTTGAGCAAACTCCGGGAGATAGTGAAGGACAGGATAGCTAGGCATGCTGTAATCATGGTGTTGCAAAGAGTTGGACAAACTTAGCAACTGAACAATAAAAAGAAAATCAAGATAGAAAAATATATTCTACCAGTCATTTCTGGTCCCTCTAGATCTAGACTGAGGCTTCTCTCAATTTCTTATTCTCAATATGACTGCTGCAGTAATAATTCAAAATTGACACTAGAGCTATGCTGAAAAAAAATTGTGAGTGTCAGCACAAACCCCACAAAAATAATACAATGGTCATTCTGAGAGCTTTCCAAGGAAGGCCTTGGTTTTTAAACGTCAGCATTTTTTCAGTACTAGAAAGTTAAAGAATGAGTTAAGTTCAGTCACTCAGTCATGTCCCACTCTTTGTGACCCCATGGACTGCAGAACACCAGGCCTCCCTGTCCATAACCAACTCCTGGAATTTACCCAAACTCATGTCCATTGAGTTGGTGATGCCATCCAACCACCTCATCCTCTATCGTCCACTTCCCCTCCAGCCTTCAATCTTTCCCAGCATCAGGGTCTTTTCCAATGAGTCAGTTCTTTGAATCCGGTGGCCAAAGTATTGGAGTTTCACCTTTAGCATCAGTCCTTCCAATGAATATTAAGGACTGATTTCCTTTAGGATGGAATGGTTGGATCTCCTTGCTGTCCAAAGGACTCTCAAGAGTCTTCTCCAACACCGCAGTTCAAAAGCATCACTTCTTCGGCTTTGGCATAGTCAGTAAAATAGAGGTAGATGTTTTTCTGGAACTCTCCTGGTTTTTCAAAGATCCAACGGATGTTGGCAATTTGATCTCTGGTTCCTCTGCCTTTTCTAAATTCAGCTTGAACATCTGGAAGTTCATGAGTTCACGTACTGTTCTAGCTCCTCTGACCATGGGGTTTTCCAGGCAAGAATACTGGAATGGGTTGCCATTTCCTTCTCCAGGGGATCTTCCTGACCCAGAGATTGAACTCTGTTCTCCTGCATTGCAGGCAGATGCTTTACCATCTGAGCCACCAGGGAAGCCCATACTGTTGAAGCCTGGCTTGGAGAATTTTGTGCTTTTTTTTTTTTTTTTTTTGCTAGCATGTGAAATGAGTGCAATTGTGTGGTAGTTTGAACATTTTTTGGTATTACCGTTCTTTGGGATTGGAATGAAAACTGACCTTTTCCAGTCCTGTGGCCACTGCTGAGTTTTCCATATTTGCTGGCATATTGAGTGCAGCACTTTCACCGCATCAGCTTTAGGATTTGAAATAGCTCAACTGAAATTCCATCATCTCCACTAACTTTGTTTATAGTGATGCTTCCTAAGGTCCATCTGACCACATTCCAGGATGTCTGGCTCTAGGTGAGTGATCAGACCATCGTGATTATCTGGGTCATGAAGATCTTTTTGTCTAGTTCTGTGTATTCTTACCACCTCTTCTTAATATCCTCTGCTTCTATTAAGTCCATGCCATTTCTGTCCTTTATTGTGCCCATCTTTGCATGAAAATTTCCCTTGTCATCTCTGATTTTCTGGAAGAGATCTCTAGTCTTTCCCATTCTATTGTTTTCTTCTATTTCTTTGCATTTATCAATGAGGAAGGCTTTCTTATTTCTCCTTGCTATTCTTTGGAACTCTGCATTCAAATGGGACACCAGTTTTGTTTATAGTGATGCTTCCTAAGGTCCATCTGACCACATTCCAGGATGTCTGGCTCTAGGTGAGTGATCAGACCATCGTGATTATCTGGGTCATGAAGATCTTTTTGTCTAGTTCTCTGTGTATTCTTACCACCTCTTCTTAATATCCTCTGCTTCTATTAAGTCCATGCCATTTCTGTCCTTTATTGTGCCCATCTTTGCATGAAAATTTCCCTTGTCATCTCTGATTTTCTGGAAGAGATCTCTAGTCTTTCCCATTCTATTGTTTTCTTCTATTTCTTTGCATTTATCAATGAGGAAGGCTTTCTTATTTCTCCTTGCTATTCTTTGGAACTCTGCATTCAGATGGGTATATCTTTCCTATTTTCCTTTGTCTTTCACTTCTTTTCTTTTTGTTGCTGCTTGTAAGGCCTCCTCAGACACCCATTTTGCTATTTTGTATATCTTTTTCTTGGGGATTGTCTTGATCACTGCCTTCTGTACAATGTCATGAACGTCTGTCCATAGTTCTTAAGGCACTCTCTAGCAGATCTAATCCCTAATAGATCTAATCTATTTGTCACTACCCTGTATAGTCATAGGGATTTGATTTAGGTCATACCTGAGTGTTTTAAACTCAGATATGCAGATAACACCACCTTTATGGCAGAAAGTGAACAGGAAC
Organism: Aepyceros melampus; assembly: GCA_006408695.1. Lineage (NCBI taxonomy): Eukaryota > Metazoa > Chordata > Mammalia > Artiodactyla > Bovidae > Aepyceros > Aepyceros melampus. Next base: position 83,693 of record SJXQ01013174.1, on the reverse strand, counting down.
TAAAAAGCCTCTTGATGAAAGTGAAAGTGTAGAGTGAAAAAGTTGGCTTAAAGCTCAACATTCAGAAAACGAAGATCATGGCATCCGGTTCCATCTCTTCATGGGAAATAGATGGGGAAACAGTGGAAACAGTGTCAGACTTTATTTTTGGGGGCTCCAAAATCACTGCAGATGGTGACTGCAGCCATGAAATTAAAAGTCGCTTACTCCTTGGAAGAAAAGTTATGACCAACCTAGATGACATATTCAAAAGCAGAGACATTATTTTGCCAACTAAAGTTCGTCTAGTCAAGGCTATGGTTTTTCCTGTGGTCATGTGTGGATGTGAGAGTTGGACTGTCAAGAAGGCTGAGTGCTGAAGAACTGATGCTTTTGAACTGTGGTGTTGGAGAAGACTCTTGAGAGTCCCTTGGACTGCAAGGAGATCCAACCAGTCCATTCTGAAGGAGATCAGCCCTGGGATTTCTTTGGAAGAATGATGCAAAAGCTGAAACTTCAGTACTTTGGCCACCTCATGTGAAGAGTTGACTCACTGGAAAAGACTATGATGTTGGGAGGGATTGGGGGCAGGAGGAGAAAGGGACGACCGAGGATGAGATGGCTGGATGGCATCACTGATTTGATGTACGTGAGTCTGAGTGAACTCCGGGAGTTGGTGATGGACAGGGAGGCCTGGTGTGCTGTGATTCATGGAGTCACAAAGAGTTGGACATGACTGAGTGACTGAACTGAACTGAACTGAATGGTCTATTGGTTTTCCCTACTTTCTGCAGTTTAAGTCTGAATTTTACAATAAGGAGTTCATGATCTGAGCCACAGTCAGCTCCCAGTCTTGTTTTTGCTGATTTTATCGAAATTCTCCATCCTTGGCTGCAAAGAATATAATCAATTTGATTTTGGTATTGACCATCTGGTGATGTGGATGTATAGAGTCTTCTCGTGTTGTTGGAAGAGGGTGTTTGCTATGACCAGTGTGTTCTTTGGCAAAATTCTGTTAGCCTTTTCCCTGCTTCAGTCTTTACTCCAAGGCCAAATTTTCCTGTTACTCCAGGTATTTCTTCACTTCTTACTTTTGCATTCCAGTCCCCTATAATGAAAAGGACATCTTTTTTTGGGTGTTAGTTTTAGAACGTTTTGTAGGTCTTTATAGAACTGTTCAACTTCAACTTCTTCAACATCACTGATTGTTGCATAGACTTGGATTACTGTGATACTGAATGGTTTGCCTTGGAAACGAACAAGACCATTCTGTAGTTTTTGAGATTGCATCCAAGTACTGTCTTTGGACTGTTTTGTTGACTATGAGGGCTACTCCATTTCTTCTAAGGGATTCTTGTCTACAGTAGTAGATATAATGGTCATCTGAGTTAAATTCACCCATTCCAGTCCACCTTAGTTCACTGATTCCTAAACTGTCTATGTTCACTCTTGTCATCTCCTATTTGACCACTTTCAATCTGCCTTGATTCACGGACCTAAGATTCTAGTTTCCTATGGATATTGTTCTTTACAGCATCAGACTTTACTTCCATCACCAGTCACGACAGCTGGGTGTTGTTTTTGGTTTGGCTCCATCTCTTCATTCTTTCTGGAGTTATTTCTCCGCTGATCTCCAGTAGCATATTGGGCACCTACAAACCTCGGGAGTTCATCTTCCAGTGTCCTATCTTTTTGCTTTTTCATACTATTCATAGGGTTCTAAAGGCATGAATGCTGAAGTGGTTTGCCATTCCCTTCTCCAGTGGACCACGTTTTGTCAGAATTCTCCACCATCTGTCTTGGGTGGCCTTACAAAGAATGACTCATAGTTTCATTGAATTAGATAAGGCTGTGGTCCATGTAATTAGATTGGTTAATTTTCTGTTATTGTGGTTTTTGGTCTGTCTGACCTCTGATGGAGAAGGACAAGAGGCTTATGGAAGCTTCCTGATGGGAGAGACTAACTGAGAGGGAACTGCGTCTTGTTCTGATTGGTGGGGCCAAGCTCAGTAAATCTTCAATCCTATTTTCTTTTGAAGAGTGAGGCTGTGTTCCCTCCCTGTTATTTGACCTGAGGCCAAACTATGGTGGAGATAATGAACATAATGTCCTCCTTTGAAATGTCCCATACACGCACTGCTACACTCTGTGCCCCCAACTCAGCAGCAGGCCACTGCTGACCCATACCTCCACCAGAGACTCCTGGACACTCATGGGCAAGTCTGGGTCAGTCTCTTGTGGGGTAACTCCTCCTTTCCCCTGAGTCCTGGTGCACACAAAGTTGCACACAAAGTTCTGTTTGTGCCCTCCAAGAGTCTGTTTCCCCAGTCTTGTGTAAGTTCTGGTGGCTCTATGGTGGGCTAATGGCAACCTCCTCCAAGAGGGCTTATGCCATACCCAAGTCTACTGCACCCAGAGCCCCTGCCCCCACAGCAGTCCAATGCTGATCCGTATATCCTCAGGAGACACCCAAACACAGTTCTGTATCAGTCTTTGTGGGGTCTCTGGGTCCTGGTGTGCAGAAGATATGTTTGACCCTTGAGCGTCTCTGGTATGTATGAGATTTGATTCTAAATGTGATTTGACCCCTCCAACCATCTTGCTGGGGCTTCTCCTTTGCCCTTGGATGTGGGATATCTCCTCAAAGTCTCTGCAGCAGTGCACAGCCATGCTGAGAGAGAATAAAAACTCTCATGTGAGTCTGTGAGAAGAACCAGCTGGTCAGGTGAGGGCTGGACTTGTGGATATGGAATATAGAAAAGTCAGCCTGAGGAGCAGAGTTTACACATCAGCATTCTAGATGGTTCAAAGGCAGACAGGATCTGAATGTCCACAGCCACAATTGTCTAGGTCCCCAAGCCAAGTAAACTCCTGAGATAGCCAGAAAGTTCAGTTAGGCAGGGAGAACTTAAATCTCCTGTGTAATGGAAGACAAAATTCCAGACTTCAAGAATAAGGGGCCAATTACTTGCAGTTCCAAGCGCAGAGACAGTGGAGTGGAACCAACCCTAAGTTGAACAACATTCTTTTTTCCTTCCTCTGTGTGTCCTGTTGGTTCTGTAGATCCTGGGGATATAGTCTTGCAGTGTTCAGGATAATTCCAAATTCCACATAATAAAATGTCTGAAAGGGAACCAAATAGGATCTCCCTTTTGAAGTTTTGGTGTACACCATTATTTTCTGCTGAGTAACATACTTAAAGTTTGGCTAGAATATACTGTGATAGATATTTTAACTCTGTTTGGTAGAGTTTATGGAGAAATTGCTTGCTATTTTCCTAAGCATTCCAAGATTGCAAGATTGTTTGAGAGCCTGAGAGCAAATGAATAGAATGAATGGACTGATGTATTTTGGGTCTGTTCTGCAAGATGGTAATAAGGTACTTAATTCCTACAGGTGTTGGACAGATCTAGTGCCAATCCTCGCTTTGTGACCTTGGACAAGCTACTGAAATGTTCTGAATCTATTTCTTTATAGAACCAGAGTAATAATGCCTAACTCATAATTAGTATTGAGGAGTCAATGAATTAATTTTTATAAGTCACCTGTCACCATGGCCCATATCTATATTCAAAAATAGACATGTGCTGTGATCATGTTGGCAGGGCTTCCCAGGTGGAACTAGTGGTAAAGAACCCATCTGCCAAAGCAGGAGACACAAAGGGATTGAAGGTTTGATTGCCGGGTTGGAAAGATCCCCTCAAGGAGGGCATGGAAACTCACTCCAGTATTCTTACCTGGAGAATCCCATGGACAGAGGGGCCTGGTGGGATACAGTTCATAGAGTTTCACAGAGTTGGACAGGACTGAAGTGATTTAGTACACACACATGTGATCATGTTGACAGATATGGAAACTAGGATGGTTTATATGTGGCCTCATTGCAATACACTTTGTGACAGGAAAAGGATCTGCCCATATGATGCCCACATTGATAACAATTGTTTCTTCTCTATCTTCCTTCTTTCCTCCACCATGGCACTGGGACTGTTTTGCCAAGCTTTCCCTGTGTGCTACAACAAGAGTTAGTCAGATGCCAGAGGTTTAAGTTGGACCAGTGAGGCAGTTACATGAAGTATGAAATGAGAGAAGCCTAGAAGGGAGAGGGCTTCCCTGGTAGCTCAGTTGGTAAAGAATCCACCTGCAATGTAGGAGACCTGGGTTTGATTCCTGGGCTGGGAAAATCCCATGGAGAAGGAAATGGCTACCCACTCAGTAATCTAGCCTGGAGAATTCCATGGATTGTATAGTCCATGGGATTGCAAAGAGTTGGACATGACTAAGTGACTTTCACTGCATTTCACTGAGAAGAGAGAGGTCACCAGTGTTAAAAGCTTTTCTAATCTACATGTGTGGCTCATGGACCAGCAGGAGGAGACATTTGGGAACTTATTCTTGAATCAGAATCTGCATTTTATCAAGATCCCCTTGTAATTCATGCTATCAATAAGAATTGATAAATAGTGTTCCAAGAAATTTCCCAAGAAATAAAAATTAGGTTCATAAACCAAAATAGGTGATAAAAGCCATGAGGATGTTGGAATGGTATTAAGTATTACAGGAAGAAGACCACAGTAAAATTTAGTAGGTTCCACCTCATTTTAAAGCATAGGCACAGCAATAAAGATACTATCCAATCCAAGTTTAAGTTCAAACTTGGGCCAATAATTAATTTTTGTAACTTGCCACTATTCATATAAGTTCAGTCCAAGTCTGCCTGGCAAACATAATATTTAGTATCAAAAGGCATACAGTCACATCTTAATAGTTCACTAAATTTGCTTTCCAATTAAAATTTCATTTAAACAAACCAGAATGCCTTCCCAAACACATTATACAGACTCTAAGAAACTAGACTCTGTGACCTAGTTCATCAAAATGCACTTGAAAAATTCTGTCTGGAACTCTCAGACCAATGCTACTCATCCAAGGTTTTATATTCTTCATTCTGTCTTTTCTCTTCCAAGGCTTGACTCATAACCACTTGAGATAGAGCTAAAGCTGACAGAGAATGTGAAAATCCTCTCCTCCTTGCCCAGAGGAAATGCTTGGCAGAAAATTTCCAAGCTGTGCTGTCATCAAAGCTAAACTTAACCTTGTTCAGGAAGAAAACCCTTAACTTTCAAACTGACTCCTTGTCAGGTCCATTCGGCTTGCAAAGTACAATGTTAAGGGGGGTAAAAAAAAAAAAAAAGAAGAAGAAGAAATAGCAACGGATAGCATTTCATAGCATTTCATCACTTGAAATGATGACTTCTCATGTTTGACAATGACATTAAAGTTAAATGTCTTGGTTCATGGGTACTTACTACTCCTTTCATCTCCATTAATCTTTGCTCACAGTTTTGAGATATCACAGTTTTGAGATACACCACTTACTGTCTCCAGCAATGAAATGAAATTATAGTTGCTTTTCAGTGTGCTTTTTCTCATGTTATTTGATTGCTAAAAATTTCTTCCAAAATGGGAGATATTTAGTGAACACAATACAATGCATTTTCTTGCTATTTTTAATTTGTTCTTGCATAATTTGAAGGGTTGTGTATTGGAAGAATGGAAATTAAACTCATCTGACCGTGACAGATTTGCAAACTCTGAACACAACCACACTTTATTGATGCTTTTAAATTACAGCACCAAATACCTGGACATGTTCATATAACATTTATAGCATTTTATGTCTTCACAGCTACAGCCAACGTTTGCTTAAGAATCACAACAGTAATTCAGGATGAGCAAGAAGAGAATTTTATAAGGAAAAGTAGAACATTCTGAAGCATTTTGCCTGAAACAGCTTTTATTTTTAGCTTGTTCCCCAAAAATCATTATCTAGAGGCCTGAAATGTCTCAAAAAATCATTATATTTGAGTGCCTGGTGGGTCATTTCACAGAGTCCTGTAAGACCATATTTGCTAACAAATGGGAAGGATCTCTGGACCACAGAAACATTTGGTGAAATAAATTTTTCTGGTTTAACTTTCCCCTTCCTCTGTCTTCTGATGAGCAAATATTCTCTAGAGTTTGAATCCAGTAAATTATATCCAGGATTTTTACTGATTTCTATAAAAGGTAGCATTTCTGAAATTGAAATCTGATAATCTGAGGATCTCAGAATAATTAATATTTATATGCATGTATTAAATTGCCTTCTCTCTAGAGCCTTTCCTGGGATCAGTTTTGTTTGAGTAAGAGCATACACAAGAATGCCCAGAACAAAAGGGCCAGATTTGGGACTTAGCCCTGAACTATGCCTAGTTCCCTCTCTTTAGTGAGAAAAGTCTTTTTATAAGAGGGAAAAACATAAAGCCAAGCCATTCATCTCAAATTTAGAGAAACAGCTGGTCAGATGGGGCCACCCATACCATTTGTTAGTCATGTCAGCCTAGTTTCCATCCCCCAAATACGAAAACCAGACAAAGAGAGGCCTACTGATAAATTAAGAGGGATGGTAATTGGGAACTGAAAGTATTTTCATTCCTCAATTTCAGAATTCAAAAATCTTTAAGGATAGTCATCATTATAATGTTATAGTTAATATCTAAGTTAATGCAGATCATTGGTACATTTTGCCTCATTAATTGAGCCGTTCTTATGTGCCAAACGTTGTTCTTTTTTTTTTTTTTTTTTGATGTCTCATAATATTCCTAATTTGTCGCATCTTCCCTTTGGAGAATAGATGCTATCAGTTCCATTTCCAAGGAGGAAGCTCTTGCAGAGAAAAGGAAATGGATTTGCCTGGATTCACCAAGTTGGTCCT
>SJXQ01013174.1:25278-76319 GCA_006408695.1 Aepyceros melampus | reverse complement strand
GTGTTAAGGTTTATCTTCAACACTCTCAGAGCCTTGGTTTATTTTACCTGTGAATAACAGGGGGTTTTGAGGTTAGACCAGGTAACTTGCCTTCCCAGCTAATACCTCTGTGATGCTGATAACTGTGCCCTCATTTTTCATATAGTCACCCTTAAGACTGACCTACCTACCTGAAATGTTTTTTTTCCCCAAGATCAAATAAAGTGAGTATTTGGAAATCATACACATATTAAAAATAGCAATGATGATTCATCAAGATTCGCTTTAAGAACTCACAACTCATGGTGTTTATTTTTAATTTTTTCACTGAAGTTTAGTTGATTTACAATATTGTATTAATTTCTGCCATACAACAAACTGATTCAATTATACATATATACAGTCTTTATTTTAATATTATTTTCCATATGGTTTATCACAGTATATTGAATATAGTACCCTGCAGTAACTCACAGTCTTGATTTTCCTACCATGTGATGTGGGCAAACAAGTCTCTATAGCGTGGCCCTGAGAGTTCCAGTTTTAGAAAACTGCTCTATACCTGTCCGTATTTACAATCCCAATATAGGACTATCTTCCATTTATCCAAAATTTTACATAACATGTAATGACTGAGCAACTGATATGTGATCATCATTGTGAACAGTGATGACATTAGAAAGATAAGTAAGGCATGGTCCTTCTTGCAAAGAGCTGGAGGTCTGATGTATGATAAAATCATCAAAACAAAAGCTCATCATTGTGACTTTCCTCCTAGGAAGTGTTGCATAAGACAGCAAAGTCATCAGAAAGAGGAAGTGGTTCTGTCTGTCTAGAGGGATCAAGGCATGTTTCGGGAGCACCTATACACTGTGCGGGGATTAGGGTTGGTGAGTGGGCAAAAGGAAGGCAATTTGGGAGGCATTCAGGATACAGTCACATATAGAGGGGGCCAGAGGGGGTAACACAGCATTCTCTGAAAGCTGCCAGGAATTTGGCAAGTCTGAGCATGAATTGAGGAGTAAGGAGTGTCAGAAAAGTAACCATGTGTCTGATCATGAAGAGATACATAGAAGCAAGGAAATAGAGTTTCATTCTGAAGGCATGAAAAACTACCCAACTCAGGTCAATGGAATAGTTCCTTTTTCCTGAATAGTGCTCACCACTCACCTCTCTTTGGACAGTGAAGACTGCAACTTCGTACTTACACGTCAACATTCAGTTCAGTTCAATCTCTCAGTTGTGTCCGACTCTTTGCAACCCCATGGACTACAGCATTCCAGGCTTCCCTGTTCATCACCAAATCCCAGAGTTTACTCAAACTCATGTCCATCGAGTCAGTGAGGCCATTCAACCATCTCATCCTCATCCTCTGTCACCCCCTTCTCCTCCTGCCTTCAATCTTTCCCAGCATCAGTTCAGTTTAGTTCAGTTGCTCAGTTATGTCCTACTCTGTGACACCATGGACTGCACCATGCCAGCCCTCCCTGTCCATCACCAACTCTCAGAGTTCATTCAAACTCATGTCTATCGAGTTGATGATGCCATCCAACCATCTTATTCTCTGTCATCCCCTCCTCCGCCCGCCTTCAATCTTTCCCAGGATCAGTGTCTTTTCAAATGAGTGAGCTCTTCACATCAGGTAGCCAAAGTATTGGAGTTTCAGCTTCAACATTAGTCCTTCCAATGAACACCCAGGACTGATATCCTTTAGGATGGACTAGCTGGATTTCCTTGCAGTCCAAGGGACTCTCAAGAGTCTTCTTCAAGACCACAGTTCAAAAGCATCAATTCTTAGGCACTCAGCTTTCCTTACAGTCGAAGTCTCACATCCATACATGACTACTGAAAAACCATAGCTTTGATTAAATGGACCTTGCTGGCAAAGTAATGTCTCTGTTTTTTAATGTGATATCTAGATTGATCATAACTTTTCTTCCAAGAAGCAAGCATCTTTTGATTTCATGGCTGCAGTCACCATCTCCAGTGATTTCAGAGCCCCCCAAAATAAATCTGTCACTGTTTCCACTGTTTCTCCATCTATTTGCCATGAAGTGATGGAACCAGATTCCATGATCTTAGTTTTCTGAACGTTGAGCTTTAAGCCAACTTTTTCACTCTCTTCTTTTCACTTTCATCAAGAGGCTTTTTAGTTCTTCACTTTCTGCCATAAAGGTGCTGTCATCTGCATATCTGAGGTTATTGATATTTCTCACAGCAGTCTTGATTCCACCTTGTGCTTCATCCAGCCTAGCGTTTCTCAGGATGTTCTCTGCATATAAGTTAAGTAAGCAGGGTGACAACATATAGCCTTGACGTACTCCTTTTCCTATTTGCAACCAGTCTGTTGTCCATGTCCAGTTCTAACTTTGCTTCACCTCCATACAGATTTCTCAAAAGGCAGGTCAGGTGGTCTGGTGTTCCCATCTCTTGGAGAATTTTCCACAGTTTATTGTGATCCACACAGTCAAAGGCTTTGGCATAGTCAATAAAGCAGAAATGTTCACAGAAACACTATTTACAATAGCCTAGACATGGAAGCAACCTAAAGGGACGAATGAATAGTGATGATGTGCTACATATAAACAATAGAGTATTTTTCAACCATAAAAAGAAGGAAATAAGGCTATGTGTAGCAACATGGATGAATCCAGATATTATACTAAGGGAAATTAACTAGATAGAAAAACACAAATATTATATGACATCTCATATGTGGAATTTAGAATATGACGTAAATGAACTTATTCATGAACTCCTTATATAGTGAGTGGATATAAAACAAGGTCCAGCTGTATAACACAGGGAACTATTTTTAATATCCTGTGATAAACACTGTGGAAAAGAATATTTTAAAAAATGCATCTCTTTATAACATCTTATGACTTGCCATCTGATATATATATATATATATATATATATATATATATATATAGTACTCCCCTGATACTACTCATTATATTTATCTAAAAGAAAGGTGAGAAGTCTATGTATCATTTGGAAATCGTTTTGATCTATGATTCATTCATCATCTCTCTTTCGTTTGATTTAAATGTGTTAATTTTAGAAATTGATTTCTCAACTTCCCAAGTCTCTAGGATAACAATAGAGACAGAGTCATTAAAACCAGAAATCTTGACATGATCCTTCATTTTTACCTACCTTTCAAATCAACAGGCACTGATGATTCTTAGGTAACCAAATTGTCATACCTTCTCCTTATCTCAAATTCCAGTTTTTCACTTCAGGCTTTTTTACTTTCTTCTTTATTATAGGGTTTGATTGGGTCTTCATGTCAGCAGGGTTTTACCTCATTCTCCTACCCTATCCTCACCCCAGATATGCACATGTGTACACCAACTTCCTAAAACAAATTGATGTGACTGTCAATTTGTACTTTAGGAAGTTGTAAATGCAAGTATTTTCTATAGCCTCATCCCTCATAATGTTATGTAAGAGGTGTGCTTCCTGTTCACCATAGACTCATCAGTTTATGGACCAGATAGCATAATGCCTGGCACATTGTGCTAAAGAACTATTAAATGCATCCAATTAAAAAATGCATAAACCTTAGAAAGTGCACTGTGTTTGATCTTGGAGTCTAGTAACCCATAAACAGGATAGCTCCTGGTACAGAATCATACTAGGTACCCTGAAAAGCTGATAAAACACAGTGTTAAAACCAGCTGGATTGGACAAAGTCAAAAATATATACTAGAGGGTATAAGAAAGATCTTTTATTAAGCAACGACTGGAGATGATGAGCTTGAATCTAAGTAAGAATAAAATATAAGTAATATAAAATAAAGGGAACTAATGTGTATCCAGTTATGTGCCATGGGTTAAATATTTAACATGAATTGTCTCTTTTTGTTCTCATAACAAGCATGGATATAGTTATGATCCCCATTATACACACAGAAGACTGAGATTAAATAAGTTCCCAAAGGGCATATAATTAGCAAGCTGCAGAGTTAGAATCTGAATTCAGACTGGGCTGGAATCCAATGTCTGCCTATTTCCAAATATACTGCAATCTCTAACTAGTCCAGAACACACACACACACACACACACACACACACACACACACAGAGCTCAGTTATGATCTTGAAGTACCACTGTTGGTGTCCCTGAGCTGGCATCATTTTCTCAACTATAAAGACCAGTAAGAATCAATATTTGTTCATATTATCGGTGCATGTTTATCCCATCCACTCCTAAATGGTTGGCATTGACCCTCATGTGGTTGTGATATCAGCCAGCTGGCCATTCCCCAACTCAAGCCTATCTTTTAAATCAGGCATTTTCCCTAAATTCTAATGAATAGATTGGGACACACAGAGTTTGTAGTGTTTCCTTTAGGGACACTATGCCTAGACCCATTAGAAATGAGGAGGAATGTATATGGGTTGATCAAGCTGCATGTGAAGATTGTGGTTTCTTGAATAACCAGGATTTTCAGTGTAATTTTGAACCACTCAATGCATGATCCCGATAAGCTATTGGAAGTTTAGCTCCATCATATTCAAAAAAGAACAGATATCCATTGAGAAAGACTCAGCCAAGGAAAGAGATTTTCAACTCTGGGATGGAAGCACTATCTTTGTGAAATTCTCAACTTGTTGCCTTTCCTTCATTTTAAAATCCTATGTATAATCATTTGAACAATGTGCTAAGTAAGAATATATTTTCTTGTAATTTTTATTGTTTTTTCCCATTTTGCCAATCTTATTACTATATACATCCCATTGGTTCATGTATTTAGCTTTGCTTACAAACCCCCAAAATTCTGAAACTGAGTTGGTACTACTTTATAATGGTGTGTGTGTTTTGTGCATCTTTTTGTTTGTCTGTTTATTGCATGGAATATCGATGGGTGGTGATGGGAAGAGCAGTACAGGAGTATATAGAAACAAAGTTGAATTTAAGAAGTTTCTAAATAAAATTTTATTTCCTCAAAGATTTCCTTTTATTTTATCAGTCTCTTTTAAAGCTTTCTCAAGTAATCTAGCCACCAATCTCAGCTTCTCATATTTCAGAAATCTCTAAGCCTTTTCATTATGAATTTTACCTTTTCTAACCAGCAAAGATTTTACACCTTCTAGATAATTCAATTAGGAAGGACAATTCATAATCTGAAAATTTAGTAGGTTTAGCATATTTGAATTTGACAATTTTAAGCGATTCTTTTGGAGGATATGGTCCCCTGACCAAAGCTTATCCCAAAAACAAGCTCCGCATGCCTGACCCCTGCTCCTTGGATGTTACTCTCTGACTCTTTGATCATCTGTGAGCACTCTCCCTCCTCCCACCTCCCCACCAATTGCACCAGTGTCATCTACCTTAGGCTCAGTTGGACCTGTTTTGTGTTAATGATTCCCTCTTTGTTCTTTCATTTCATGATGCTACTTCTGAAAAATTGAAGGCTGGCCTGCCTAATACATCTTGGTGCAGAAAATATATTGAAAACAGTATATTAGAAAGAATGGTTCAATGAGAGTAGAAGTGAAATGAATGAAGTGAATTTGCTCAGTCATGTCTGACTCTTTGCGACCCATGGACTGTAGCCTACAAGGCTCCTCCATCCATGGACTTTTCCAGGCAAGAATATAAGTATGGATTGCCATTTTCTTCTCCAGGAGATCTTCCCAACCCACGGATTGAACCTGGGTCTCCCACATTACAGGCAGATGCTTTACCATCTGAGCCACCAATGAGAATAGAGCCCAGTGTAAATTCAACAGACTTATAAAATCATAGCATGATATTTAAAAGCATGGGTTAGGATCAAGTAGTGGGAAAGGGAGAAAAAAAGTAAAGTGAATATATATCAGAGATCTTTATAAGCAATGGCAACAAAAAAAGGACTTATAACTTTTACCTTTTCTCTAAACAAAGATTTATTGGAAATTTATATAGTCCCTGATGTTAAGTACTATAATTTAAAAAAAACCTTTCTCAAAATGACACTTTATAGTTTACATATGAATAATATATCATATAGCTTCTATCTGAGATTTCTTTGGAAGGAATGATGCTAAAGCTGAAATTCCAGTACTTTGGCCACCTCATGCAAAGAGCTGACTCATTGGAAAAGACCCTGATACTGGGAGGGATTGGGGGCAGGAGGAGAAGGGGACAACAGAGGATGAGATGGCTGGATGGCATCACTGACTCAATGGGCGTGAGTCTGAGTGAACTCCGGGAGTTGGTGATGGACAGGGAGGCCTGGCGTGCTGCGATTCATGGGGTCGCAAGGAGTCAGACACGACTGAGCGACTGAACTGAGCTGAACTGAATGCTTCCTTGTTCTTGTCTTGTTGTTCACCCGCTCAGTCGTGTCTGACTCTTTGTGACCCCATGGACTGCAGCATGCAGGCTTCCCTGTCCTTCACCATCTCCCAGAGTTTGCTCAAAACCCATGTCCATTGAGGCAGTGAGGCCATCCAGTCATCTCATCCTCTGTTCTCCCCTTCTCCTGTTTTCAGTTTTTCCCAGCATCAGGGCTTTTTCTAATGAGTTGGCTCTTTGCATCAGATGATCAAAGTACTATTATTGTCTTAGTGGCTTTGATTATGATAAATTCCTAGCAAGCAACTTATAAGTAAAGATCAGTACCTCTAAACCAAGTCTTTCCTGAAATCTTGAATAGAATGATTTTTAAAGCCAAGAAAAAATTCCAGAACCATCTTGTTAATCCCTGGACAGGACCAGACCCCTTTGTGATGCCCTGTTTACACCCCTATCCATTACCAGTCACCACTGTGAAGCAGTGAGGAGTGTGTCCATCTCTACTGTGGTAGAGGAATTTGTTAAAATTGCTTTTGCTATCTTGAAAGCCTGACAGAAACTCTGACACCTAGAATGTGCCCAGTTAAAGTCTGTTGATTGAACAAATGAACAGTTACCTCCGCCGTTTGCAGCGGAGGAATCTGAAACACATAAAGATAAAAATGAGCGCAATTCACAGTGAAGGGAAAAGAGGACCCAGGATTCCTGGATCCCAAGCAAAAGGTCTCCTGCATGTAACTGATCATACAGATTAGGAGCTTTATACAAATTAGTGAATTGTCTTTCAACCCAAAGTACATGCTTGGCTTCTTGAACTTAAGGTGTATGTCCTTGACTTAATTCTGTCCTCCCACAGCAAAGAGCACAACCATGTGTATCCAGCAGATAATCAAAAGGCAAGTAGCACTGCCTTATGGTGGAGATGGATGTCAGGACAGAGACGGTTTGACCTTCCTTTCATGATTCATTTCAGAGAGCCACGTTTCTTGGTCTGTGCATTTTAAAGTAATTTATCTTTTAGGATTTCACCATGGAAAATCGGGATGGGGCAGAGTCAAGAGTAATATTATAGTATTTATTTGTGTTGTTTGCTAAGTGAAATTATAGTAACAAGGTAGGAAAACAATTGAAGCTAAAAGCATGAATTGATACTTCTAAGCCTCATTGTAGGCATTACACAAAACGCCTGCTTTATGTCTTTTAAACAAAGTGGGCCATTAAGTGCGTAATGCTAAGAAGAATTTTATCTCACCTATAAATACAGTGAATCCCTTAAGCTCCAAATCCCCATATACAGACAATTTACTCTGGTAATCAAGGCGATGCCCACAATTTAACTTCAGTTACCATCTGTAACTCTATTGGTATTTTAATAATAATGAGTAAAAATATACATTGGCAAACAGAAACGTTACTTAAGTAGAACCATCTTAAAGAGTCAATGATAATTTCTCAGAAGCTGTGTAAATATCATATTTATTCAGAATTCTCTTTTGTGCCTTTACCTTTTAATTAATGTCAAAGAAGACCTTTAATATTTACACATACATGTATATTGAGGGAAAAACTATCCCCACTTATTCCGATTAAATATATCAAAGAAAATACTCTCCATGAATATGCCTACAAATATTAATATGCAAACAGATACATTTCTTTCCTTTATTCTCCCTTTGTGGGTTTTCCTCCTTTCTTTTGGTGGAGTGTCAAAAAAGTAAAGAAGGCAAGCATAAATGAGAAGAAATGCAAATTATTATGAAAATTACACATTATTTTTCAAAGATTTTCTTTTATCCAGGAAATGAAACTATACCCTTCCTTTAGCATAAAATAAATCATTTCTTAAAACAAATGCTATGAAGAATGATATAACTAATGGTTACTAGACTTATGCACAGGCGGCATAATTCTGACCTAGTGGTCACCATCTGGGGTTGTCAGTTCAGTTCAGTCGCTCAGTCATGTCCGACTCTTTTTGACGCCATGAATCGCAGCACGCCAGGCCTTCCTGTCCATCACCACCTCCCGGAGTTCACTCAGACTCATGTCCATCAGGTCTGTGATGCCATCCAGCCATCTCATCCTCGGTCGTCCCCTTCTTCTCCTGCCCCCAATCCCTCCCAGCATCAAGTCTTTTCCAATGAGTCAACTCTTCTCATAAGATGGCCAAAGTACTGGAGCTTCAGTTTTAGCATCATTCCTTCCAAAGAAATCCCAGGGCTGATCTCCTTCAGAATGGACTGGTTGGATCTCCTTGCAGTCCAAGGGACTCTCAAGAGTCTTCTCCAACACCACACTTCAAAAGCATCAATTCTTCAGCGTTCAGTCTTCTTCACAGTACAACTCTCACATCCATACATGACCACAGGAAAAACCATAGCCTTGACTAGATGGACCTTAGTCGGCAAAGTAATGTCTCTGCTTTTGAATATACTATCTAGGTTGGTCATAACTTTTCTTCCAAGGAGTAAGCATCTTTTAATTTCATGGCTGCAATCACCATCTGCAGTGATTTTGGAGCCCCCAAAAATAAAGTCTGACACTGTTTCTACTGTTTCCCCATCTATTTGCCATGAAATGATGGGGCCAGATGCCATGATCTTCGTTTTCTGAATGTTGAGCTTTAAGCCAACTTTTTCACTCTACACTTTCACTTTCAACAAGAGGCTCTTTCGTTCCTCTTCACTTTCTGCCATAAGGGTGGTGTCATCTGCATATCTGAGGTTATTGATATTTCTCCCGGCAATCTTGATTCCAGCTTGTGTTTCTTCCAGTCCAGCGTTTCTCATGATGTACTCTGCATATAAGTTAAATAAGCAGGGTGAACATATACAGCCTTGATGTACTCCTTTTTCTATTTGGAACCAGTCTGTTGTTTCATGTCCAATTCTAACTGTTGCTTCCTGACCTGCATACAGATTTCTCAAGAGGCAGGTTAGGTGGTCTGGTATTCCCATCTCTTTCAGAATTTTCCACTGGGGTTGAGCAAATCTGAATTTCTACCCAGGCCAGTCTGTTAATTAACTGACTAGTCCTAAGCAGGACTGTCATCTTCTACACCCTGAGGTCTTCATTTGTAATTGAAGGACTTGAATTCCTAATTTTCAGAAGTTCCTTCTTGTTTAAACAGCATCTCAGTTTGTGAGTGTAAGCTACATCATTTGCAAATTGGACTAGGAGCATCCAACATCCGTTGATGGGAAGAGCTGGATGTTATAATATGAATGGTCATATTTATACTTAATGGATTTTTATCTGCCTAGGCTTGAGATACATTTCAAGGTGGTCTTTATAGTGTAAAAGAGAACAAAACAACCATAAAGTTATCTGTTGAAGAAAACTGGAGAATAAAAGTGTGAATTTTTGGTATTCTGTCGTTAAACTGTGTCCAACTATTTTGTGACTGCATGGACTGAAGCCCTTCAGGCTTCTCTGTCCATGGGTTTTCCCAGGCAAGAATCCTGGAGTGGGTTGTCATTTCCTTCTCCAAGGGATCTTCCTGACCCAGGGGTTGAACCCATGTCTCATGCATTGACCAGCAGATTTTTTACCGCTGAACCACCAGAGAAACTCCAAAAATGTGAATAGAAGTTTGCTTTTTCACTAGGGTTTTAATTTCCCCTGATTTTTGCAGCACATCTTTGAATGGTCTTTTTCAGGGAATATTTTGAAAATATTCTACTATGCCAATGGATCTGTGAAGCACGGTTCATTTCTAGAAAGCTAGTCATGGTGTCTCTCAGTTTCCGTGTTCCACAGGAAACCTGACTTTTAGTCCCGCCTTATGTTTTTCCTACATTTCAAACATCTCTCTCCCTCCTCAAATTTCTTCACCCTTTCCTCTCTCTTCCTGTAAATACAGATAAACATCCACCATACTTTCGGAAGTACTGACTGATGGATTTAGCTTGCAAACACACTGTCAGAAGGCTGAGACATGAATGGTGCCTAAAATTCAACAACATGGGTCTGCTTATTTAAAGCCTGAAGGGATGGTGAAACAGATGGTGCTTTGTGTCTTTCCTTCACTGCCATGTGTTTACTGTGATCGGCCCAGTCTCAGGAAGGCTGCCAATCCTCAGAAGGGAAGGACTGCCTGGTGCAATGCTGTTTTCAAACCTTCTCTCCCTTCCACTTCCTTTCCTTCTTCTCATCAGGTTGACCACAAATCTTAGTGCAAAGAGCTTGTGGTGACATCAATTTTTGTGCAGGTTTTCTAACATAGACACGAGATTCTCAGGAATGAAATTGTTGAAAATGGTTGCTCTGGATTGGAAGCAGATATTACACACAATTAATATACTGTTTCCTGGGCTCATTCTGTGCTTTATCTTTTAAAGAGAACTTTCTCCATCTCTTCTCATTCCATCTGTAAAGGGATTCTGTGGCTAGATGTGGCAGAGATGAGTCGATTTTCCGGGCTCATTGAATTGGAATATATTTTCTGGAGTCACCTAGGCAAGAGAATAAACCAGTCTAGAATGGGAAGCTTGCAGCCTTAGTCATCCTGACACTATCCATGATACCAGCTTGCAGCCTTAGTCATCCTGACACTATCCATGATATCGAGTGGTCCCAAACGCGGAATTTTTAAAAAATTAATTTCAGTTCACTATTGAAGAATATGGGCTGAGGGCTGAGTACCCTCAACATACTGGGAAAATCAGATTCTGCACCTGTGTTTTCAACAAATCACGGACTGTTAGCACTGTACTTCATATTTATTGGGAAAAAAAAACCCTCTAATAATCTAAATGGGAAAAGAATTTGGAAAATGGTACATGTGTACGTATAACTGACTCACTTTGGTGTAAGCCTGAAAATAGAACAACATTATGAGTCAGATACACTCCAATAAAAATAATTATTTTTTTTAGAAAATATATATTAAATTTTAAAACTCAAAAAAAAAAAAGTATACTTCTCTCTAAAAAAAAAATCTGGTATATGTGGACCCATACTATGCAAACCCATGTTATTTTAAGTGTCAACTGTGCTGTCCTCATTTATTCTGCATTGTTTTTCCTGTTTGTGTTTGTGTGCGTGCTATTCATTCAGTTGTGTCTGACTCTTTGAGACCCCATGGACTGAAGTCCATCACCAGTCTCCTCTGTTAATGGAATTCTCCAAGCAAGAATACTAGAGTAAGTAGCCATTCCCTTCTCCAGGGGATCTTCCTGACCCAGGAATTGAACTGGGTCTCGTGCATTGCAGGCAGATTCTTTACCATCTGAGCCACTGAGGAAACCCTTCCCCTGTTTAGGGCAGGTCTAAAAATAATGCACATTGCTGGATTGAGAATGCTTGTATAAACAAATTATTAACTCCTAATGACAAAGGGTGGGCTTCCCTTGTAGCTCAGCCAGTAAAGAATCTGCCTGCAGTGCAGGAGACCCAGGTTCGATCCCTGGGTTGGGAAGATCCTCTGGAGAAGGAAATGGCAACCCACTCCAGTATCCTTGCCAGGAAAATCTCATGGACAGAGGAGCCTGGTGGACTGCAGTCCATGGGTTCGCAAAGAGTTGGGCACAACTGAGAGACTAACACTAATGACAAAGGGTAATTTGATTACCAATCTGAGTCTTGGTCTATTCTCAGTTTAGGTGAGTTGTCAAGTCTGTTCATTTGATACAAAGAAGAAAAAGGGAAGCACTTATTGGTCTGAGAAGGAAGGTCTTTCTTCCTTTCTGATTGGAAACTTTCCCATTCTTATCACTTTCAGAGATAGGAGAGCAATAGCTTAGTCTCGTTTTCTAAAAGCCACTGCAATGTCCTGGGTCCAAGAGAAAAGATGTCCTGATGAATCTCCTCTGGACCTTTCTATTAACACAGATTGTTTCCATTGAGTTTACCAATTTCCAAAGTGGAAACATTGGCCCCCACAAACAGAGATACAAGGAAGGGACATTTCAGAAAAGGAAATGGGCCATGAAGAAATAGTCGCTGGTGTCAGGAGGCCAGTGGGGATGAATGCTTCTCCCAAGACCCGGTAGAAAAGGGCACTCACTGCACAGGGGTGGAGGAAATGAGAAAGACCACCCACCTGGGTGTCTGAGCCATTAGGTACCCATGAAACTGACTTGGTTATAATGAAATTCTCCTCAACTGTCTCATCCATTTATTGAATTTGTTTATGTCCTCATATTTCTAAGCGGTCTCTGAGCTTCTTGAAGTCTGAAATTCAGTTTTACTCAAATGTATCGCCGATGCCTATTTAGGTCAAGCATAATGTGGGACCCTATAAATATTTATTGGGCTGAATTACACTGAAATGATTAGATCACTTCAGTTTAGATTAGATCACTTCACTTAGGGAAAAAGTGGGATTAGCAAGCACAATATCCAAAAAATGTCACCAGTGACACATGAAAAAAACCCCATAAAAGACCTAATAAAAATGTTAGCACTAACAGCAAGATCCTACTATATGATAAACTATAATGAAAAAGAATATAAAAATAACATATATGCATATGTACAACTGAATCACTTTGCTGTACAGCAGAAATTAACACGACATTGTAAATCCACTATCCATCAATTTAAAAATGTTGAAAAAAATGGTAATAGTGTTTTACACATGTTATATGTTTAAGGAATGCATAAATACCAGAATAAAATGTTGTTCAGTTGCCAAATCATGTCTCTTTGTGACCACATGGAATGCAGCATGCCAAGCTTCCCTGTCCTTCACTATTTTCCGAAGTTTGCTCAAACTCATGTCCATTGAGTCAATGACACTATCCAACCATCTCAAACTCTGTCACCCCCTTTTCCTTATGCCCTCAATCCTCCCCAGCATCAGAGTCTCATGGACTAGACTCTCCAGGCTCCCCATCCATGGAATTCTCCAGGCAAGAATGCTAGAGTGTGCAGCCATTCTCTTTTCCAGGGGACATTTCCAACCCAGGGGTTGAATCCAGATCTACTGCATTGCAGGCAGATTCTTTACTGTCTGAGCCACCAGGGAAGCCCGTATAAGTATGGCTCTTTGCTTTGGAAAGTCCTTCAGTTTGCTTCAGACTTCCCTGGAGGCTCAGATGGTAAAGCGTCTGCCTACAGTGTGGGAGACCTGGGTTCAATCCCTGTGTCAGGAAGATCCTCTGGAGAAGAAAATGGCAACCCACTCCAGTACTCTCACCTGGAAAATCCCATGGACAGAAGAGCCTGGTAGGCTAACGTCCGTGGGGTTGCAAAGAGTTGAACACGACTGAGCAACTTCACCTTTCACTTTATCACCTTTCAGTTTGCTTCAGAAGTGGGTGTTAGAAGGGTTGTGAGTTATTTGGAAGGGTTATGTGTGTGTTAGCCACTCAGTCATGTCCAGATGGAGTGGAGGGATGTTATCTGAAATTAGAGGGTAGCTGTAACTATTGTTGTGGGTAAGGTTCATAGCATAGCTGCAAAGAGAAATGTTTTGTGGAGTTTCATGTGTGTGTGTGTGCATGCGTGTGTGCATGTGTATAGTATATTCCTCTGGGGCTTATGTTCAGTTGGGCTCAAGCTTTGGCATTCATTGGTTTCCTGATGACAAAACCAGCATAAGCAAATGGAATATTTCCATTATGTTAAAATTGTTTCTTAAAATTAAATACAGTAGCAGATTCATGTTTCCAGACAAGTGTGTTGGAGGGGTGCATGCATCCTCCTCACCTGCATCTGAGCCTGCAGTAAGATGACCCCTGAGTTCTGCTTTCTGTTTGCAGAATGACCATAACTGCAGAGATGCTCTAAGCTCGGATTTTAGTGTTATTAGCTCGTTAGATTCTGGCTCTATTTTGGGTTTGTCAAATACCTCAAAATATTTTTCAAACATTTCTGTTTGGGAAAAACTTAAAATGTAGTTTGCCAGTTGATTTTTTTTTAGCACATTGAACAAATAAAAATTCAGTCCTTATGTTTCTCATTAATTTTCATGCAATTAGATGAAATATTGCTCTCTAAAAATTTGCTGGGTAAACAAGCAACCTCATAATCGTATGTACATTTCCTTTAAAAAATGTCATCTTAGCTCTTCCCGAGAGGCTTTGATACCATGAAGTTGAACTTCAAACTGAATAACATGTTTTAAACTTGTTTTGACTGAGGTATATCTAGATTTCATAGACTCATTTTGCACTATTCTTTAAGATCAATTGTACAAAAAAGTGGTAAGAGTGTTAGTACTGTTCTGGAGATTGATTGATTGATTCCTTCCTTTCTTCATTTCTTCCCTTACTCACTTATTTCATTTTTTGAGTAAACCTTTATTGAAAGCCTATTATATGGCAGATTATTCGCTAAGATCCCACAAAGAGCATCTTACCTGTTGGTGAATGCAAATAAGTGAATGATTGCAAACTCTTTGTGTGCTAAGTCACTTCAGTCATGTCCAACTCTTTGGCACGCCATGGACTGTAACCCACCAGGCTTCTCTGTCCATGCAGAACCTCGAGGCAAGAATACTGGAGTGGGTTACCATTTCCCTCCTCCACAGAATCTTCCTGATTCAGGAGTCAAATCCTGTCTCTTACATCTCCTGCTTTGGCAGGCAGGTTCTTTACCACTAGCACCATCTTGGAAGCCCCTAAAAACTAACTCTAGATGCCCAATATGCTGGTGAAGAGCAGAGTCCTCTCCATGGGATTGAATAGTCAGGGAGATCAGAGGAGAATATCTACATTGTCAAGACCACAACTCTGTCCATGGGCCCCATCTGAGCAGGGTTAAAGAAACTTAGAAAGACTATTTACCACATTTAGGGAAGACTGGAGAGGTAGCTACTGAAGGAAATGTCAGATTCAAGATTGTACAAGATAGAGGGCTATTCTTTATTATTTCATAGAATAGATATGAATTATTAAAATTAGTAACTCATTTTCCAAAGACTTTCATGCAACTGGGAGTGAGACAATCTAAATTATTATGTCCCTCTGAATAAAACTATTATGAGTCTTTAGAAACTGAAGATGTGAGAGTAAACAGTGTTCCCCATTTTAAATAGTCTCCCCTTTATAAAAGAAGCTCACTAGGCATAACCTGAGACTTTGTTCAAGTGGCTGATTAAAGAAATGAAGCGATAGTTGAATTTTGAGTTAGACAAATCTGGGCAAAATTTTGGCCACACTATTTTCTGGATTTCTGACCTTGGAGAAACTACAAAACATGTCTGAACTTGAGTTTTCCCAAATATGAAAGAGATTTAACCTTAGTCTTTTCAAGGTTTTTGTGAGGAGGAGATGAAATACCACATGGAAACAATGAGGATCAGCCTTGTTCAGGGTAGCGGTGTTTAATTCCTTGAGTTCTCTCTTAAATACTTCTTGCTAATGAATTTTTTTCTCTCTCTCCTCTTTTGTTCTAGACAACTGTGATGATCCATTAGCATCCTTGCTCTCTCCAATGGCTTTTTCCAGTTCCTCAGACTTCACTGGTACTCACAGCCCAGCTCAGCTCAACCAAAGAGTTGGTGAGTAGGTGGCAAACTCTAAAGGCAAGTGCTGAATAAGCACACAGACCTCTCAATGTGCTGGAATCATGTCCAAGAGCAGCGTTCAAGAGAAGAATGGGTAGAGAGAGATTAAAATGGAATAAAACCATGCTTCCCAGCACATAATACATATTCTTAGTATACTGGTTAGTGTTCCTCTAAATCCTCTTTATTTTTCTTTGTTTATCATGAAGCCTTTGTGAAAAAAACATTTTTAATTTGCTTTACTTTATGTTTCATGCATCAACATAAATAACTATCAAATATATTATTATTATAGCATTTTATCATAGCAAAATGAAATCTATCAAGATTTTTTCTTCAGTAGTTTTAATTTTTACAATAAAATAACTGTTTATAGTTTTAAATATAAAAAACAGTATTAAGTGAAAGCTTTTAAATTAAAAAATATGTAATGCGACACTCCAGAGACAGCTATGGTTAAAAGTTGACTGTGTATTCTTACAATATATGAACAAAGGAAGAGCAGATACCTTTAACTAATGGTATATGAAATACCTTTAACAAGTATGGTAATAAGTATCTAGAGAGATATAGTTAAATCATACTTACTATATATATATATATATATATAGTTCTGTAGTGGAATTTTTTAATTTCCAAAAGCTTTAATTATCTCATGAATTTATTTATTTACACATCAAGTGAACTCACTAAAGTAGTCTTTTTCTAAGAGGTACACTGGTCTAGTAGAGTTCATGTTAACTGACCTTGACTATATTTTCCCATTTATATATGAGGTCAATCACATTAGTAAGTTTTCCAATGTTGATCCATCTTTATACTTAGGAGTTAAGTCCTAATTTATTGTCATGACATTGATATTGTTTTTATAAAGCAACGAATGATTTAATTTGCTAGCATGTCAATTTCTGAGTTTTTAAAGAGGCCAACTTTTTTTTTTTTTTCCGACTGTGCTGGGTCTTCATTGCAGCGCACACATTTTCTCTCACTGTAGTGTGTGGGCTTCTCTAGTAGAGGAACAAAGCTTCTAGAACATATGAGCTCAATAGTTGCAGAGCTTGGGCTCAGTTGTCCTGTGGCCTGTAGGGTTTTAGTTCCCCAAATAGGAATTGAACGTGTGTCCCCTGAATTGACAGGTGAATTCTTAACCACTGGACCACTAGTGTTGTTAGGGGCTGCCCAGTTGGCAAAGAGACCACCAGGGAAGTCCCTAATTTCTAGTGTTGAATCTCCATTCATAGTGAGTTTGATTTGTCATTTTTATTTATATGTTTATCATTTGTTTCATACTATACATCACAAGTATTCTGGGGATAATGAAGTCAATAATTTAAAACTTAGTGAATTCTATGTTTGTTTAGAAAGGAGTTTAAGAATGTTATTCTAAAGGGGAAAGAATAGCCAATCAAAGACTCAGGAAGAAAATATTGATACCAATTTTGTGCTAACAATGCTTTTTCATGAAGTCTCTGTGCCAAAGATTTTATAAAACATTTCACATACATTACAGTATTTAGTCTCCACAAAGATACTGTAAGGTAAGCATTATTACCTTTTACCTTCAGGTAGGTTTTCTGAGGCTCAGAGAAGTTGCATAAGGTGCCTAAAATCATGAGATTAAGAAGGGAAAATGTATGTACTTCAATTTAAGTCATCTGAATCCAGTTTTGCTCCTAACCACGCACTAGCAAATTGATTTATTAACACAGGTTAAAGAGGGGTGTATTAGAAAGAAAAAAAGGGGGTTTGGGAACTAATATGCCAGAGTTTAAATGCTGAAGATGGTATTTGCTTACAGGTTCTGTGAGCAACTACAAGTCACTTACCTGCTCTCAACCCAGTTTCTTTTATCTGTAAAGTGAACCAGTAATACCTACCTTAAAGCCTCATGTGCACACAGAGAACAGACTCACATAGTCAAAAGTTCCTTTTCACTGCAGGGTAGTGAGAGACTGGGACTGGGAGGTTCACTTATCATTTCAGTAAGAAACACAGGTTGGCAAGTTTTATTTATTTATTTATCTTTGACTGCACTGGATCTTCACTGCTGTGTGTGTGCTTTCTCTAGCTGCAGTTCCCAGGCTTCTCATTGTAGTGGCTTCTCTTGTTGCAGAGCATGGGCTCTAGGACACCCAGGCTCACTAGTTGTGGCACATGGCTTTAGTTGCTCCAAGGCATGTGGAATCTTCCCAAACCAGGGATAGAACCTGAGTCTCCTGCACTGGATGGTAGGTTCTTATCCACTGGACCACCTGGGGATATCTGGCAGATGTTAATACAGGCTCTCCTACAGGGCATCCTGAGCCAGATTTGATCTTAGTCCCACCCAATTGTGCAGTGGCAGAAGGACATGATGGCCTCAGTAGATTCTAGGGAGTTCCTGGCAAGCTAAGGTCAGCTCCCTCAACTCACCCGCCCTTATGAACAAATATTGAGAGAACACACATGTCTCTGCTTCAGTATATTATCATTATCCTACCTACAGGGGAATCTGGGTGTCTCAGCCCAAGGCTAGCACAAACATAGGCAGAGAGGGAATTGACTCTTTCTTCCTCTCCCAGGTAGAGTCTGAATCAGGAATACCATGTAGGAGATACAGTCAGAGAGTCGGGATACAATGGTCTAGAACCCATCATCCAGCACAGCTCCCAGGGCTGACAGCTTCCCTTCATTCACCACGCTAACTGTTACCCTTAGCGGAAGAAAACACAGACCAAGGAGATAGTAACTTACTAGTTCTCACTAATGGCTGGACATCTGAATAACCTATGTGCTTAGTTGCTCAATCGTGTCCAATTCTTTGCAACCCCATGGACTGTAGCCCACCAGGCTCCTCTGTTCATGGGAATTCTCCAGGCAAGAATACTGGAGTGGGTTGCCATGCCCTTCTCCAGGGGATCTTCCCAACCCAGGGATCGAATCCAGGTCTCCTGCATTGTAGGCATATTCTTTACCATCTGAGTCAGGGAAGTCCAAGAATACTAGAGTAGGTAACCTATCATTTATCCAGGGATCTTCTTGACCCAGGAATCAAACCAGGGTCTCCTGCATTGTAGATAGATTCTTTACCAGCTGAGCAACCAATAGAGCTTCATAAGTAGCAATGCTGAGTCCCACCTCCCAGATATTCTAAATAGTCTAGGATGGGACCCAAGAACAAATATTGATAAATAAAATAAATACAAGCTTTCCAGGTGATTCTAAAATGCAACAAGAATTAAAAGTTGCTACACTGAATGAATTTGTAAATAACATATCTTCTTATTAATATTTATTGAATACCTACTATGTGCCAGGTTCTGTGCTAAAACTCTTGTACATAGCTGATAAAAATAGACACAAACCCTCCTCAAAAAGAGTATACATGGATAGCACAAATTATCATATAATGAATAGCTAACATTTGTGGTTAGTGATAATATTATTTTTATTATTCTGTCATATACATATTTATATCTATGCATGTGCTCAGTCGTGTCCAATTCTTTGTGACTCCATGGACTGTAGCCCACCAGGTTCCTCTGTCCATGGAATTTTCCAGGCAAGAATTCTGTAGTGGGTTGTCATTTCCTATTCCAGGGGATCTTCCTCTCAGGAATCGAGCTAATGTGTCTTTTGACTTCTGCATTGGCAGACATATTCTTATCAGGACTCTGCCATCTCCAAAGTCCTATATATTTATATACATGATATAATTGATGTATTGTGTGCATTTTACACACACACATATGTATATTGTAGCATAGGTAAGGAGATTTAACACATTTGATTGGCTATAGCAAATAGAGTCATATATATAGAGAGAAAGGTAGATATACGCATGGTTAGTTTTATACATATATAAAACTAGTGTGTACACATATATATGTGTATGTATACACAATCCATATGCAATAGAATAAATATACAATGCATATACATGTATGCATATCTGGGTATATATAGTATTATGTGTACATATACATTCATATGTATAATACATACATAGAATATAAGCATCACAGTATGATTATAATAAAAAGAAATTATTATTGTAATGTTATTAAGATTTTATCATTTATTTTCTAAAATAAAGTTGAGAAAGTTGAGAAAATTTTAATTTTTAACTTACATTGAAAAATATTACCATAAAGTAATAATTTGCCTCCTAAAAACAGATTTTTGTGCCATCTGGCCTAGAAGTAGAGCCCTGTCTCTTGAACCCTTTTTTCTACATGTCTTCCCTTAAAGCTTTTTTTTTTTTAATTTTAGAAAACAAAAGACATCAAATATACCCAAAAGAGCAAACTGTCCCACCTGTTTTGAAATCTAGGATAATATTAGATGTATCAAAACAAGGAAATTTCAAAGAACATCTTGATTTCAATTTGAATTCTCCATATAGTGTTTTCAACAGCAAATTTTCAGCCAGATGCTAAATAATTACTACTAGCTATTATTTAACACAAGAGACACTAGTTCGATCCCTGGGTCAGGAAGATCCTCTGGAGTAGAAAATGGCAACCCACTCTAGCATTCTTGCCTGGAAAATTCCATGGACAGAGAAGCCTGGTGGGCTACAGTCCAGAGTTACAAAGAATCGAACATGACACCCATGGAAGCAGTGTTTGACCTTAGATACTGCTGTGGCTGCTGAGGTCTGGGCAACTCACTGGACCAGGAGGGAGAATAGATGGTTAAAACCCACTCTAGTAGTCTTCATGCTGGTATCTCATCTAAGGAAGAAACTGGCCAAATGGAATGTTTGCTCTCTCACTTTCATACACTCCTCACATTTCATCCACACACAAAGAAAGAATGAGCAAAAAAAGATAATTACTTTTGAAAGAAATGACAAAAGGCATTAAACTGGGGGTCAGATCACCATTAATGGAGGCTGCCAGGTCAATCTATATACTTGTGGCTTAGGAGGGATCTGATTTTATCCAATGTGATTTGTTTTGTGGCAAGAAATCTTTTGATCTGGGCTTAAAGTTGACTGGGCTGTGAGAAACCCTTACTGTCAGCAGGAAACATGGGAACTGGTGATACAGCATGAAGGTGCTGGGCTGTGAGTTAGACCCACCTGAGAGAGAGGGGAACTTTTTACAGCACTCTATGTGATTAGAAGACAAACAGGAACAGATTTCTTTGGCCCCATGAGAGGAGAACAACAGCAAATTTTCAGCCAGATGCTAAATAATTACTACTAGCTATTATTGAACACAAGAGACACTAGTTCGATCCCTGGGTCAGGAAGATCCTCTGGAGTAGAAAATGGCAACCCACTCTAGCATTCTTGCCTGGAAAATTCCATGGACAGAGAAGCCTGGTGGGCTACAGTCCAGAGTTACAAGAATCGAACATGACACCCATGGAAGCAGTGTTTGACCTTAGATACTGCTGTGGCTGCTGAGGTCTGGGCAACTCACTGGACCAGGAGGGAGAATAGATGGTTAAAACCCACTCTAGTAGTCTTCATGCTGGTATCTCATCTAAGGAAGAAACTGGCCAAGTGGAATGTTTGCTCTCTCACTTTCATACACTCCTCACATTTCATCCACACACAAAGAAAGAATGAGCAAAAAAAGATAATTACTTTTGAAAGAAATGACAAAAGGCATTAAACTGGGGGTCAGATCACCATTAATGGAGGCTGCCAGGTCAATCTATATACTTGTGGCTTAGGAGGGATCTGATTTTATCCAATGTGATTTGTTTTGTGGCAAGAAATCTTTTGATCTGGGCTTAAAGTTGACTGGGCTGTGAGAAACCCTTACTGTCAGCAGGAAACATGGGAACTGGTGATACAGCATGAAGGTGCTGGGCTGTGAGTTAGACCCACCTGAGAGAGAGGGGAACTTTTTACAGCACTCTATGTGATTAGAAGACAAACAGGAACAGATTTCTTTGGCCCCATGAGAGGAGAGGTTTGTATTTTTCTTTCCCATCCTTACCTCCTCCCTACCACCAGTAGAATTTTGCAAATAATCACATTCATCATTTGCTCCTTGAAATTTTAGTTCTTCTTCCTCACTCAGTGTATTTTTGAGATGCTTGCTTGTGTAAGTTGAGATTGTGTTTCTGGTATGACAATTTTGTTGCCATGGAGAATTTGATTTTTTTTATGTCAAAGCATTTTCAGGTTCCTAGGCTCATGGAGGAATAGAAAGGCTTCAAAATCTTGCCTCTCTTTGGCACAGAATCAATATACATTTCTTCTTTTCCCCTTGGGCAGTGTTTGGGTTGCAAAAAGCTAAGGACCACTAAAGGTCTTTGAGATGTTGATTTTCATTTCAGTGTCTGGTCCCTCCTGAGGAGATGTGAATTGGGAATCATTCAGGAATCAGGGTCCTCACAATTAGCATGATGCCAGTGTCTGGGGACTTGTTCCAGACAGCTAGGTGACAATCCTGGGGACCCAATTTTACTGGCAGTATTACAATGCCTGCTTGCAAAAGATAGTAGTAGTCTACCAGCTGGATTGATTCAGCCAGACGTGATGTGAATATGGTCTGATCTGTTCAAAAAGACGGTGTAATGTACAGCAATGTGTCACTGCATTCTATTTTTTCCCTTTGAAGGGTTCTCTCCTTCTTTTCAGCACCTTTTCTTTTTTCTTCTCCTGTCCTGACTGTCCCCAGGCATGGCAGACATCAGGTTCTATGCTTGCCTTTGTTGTCTTATATGCACACTCTCTTCTCCAAATGTGGACTCTGCATATTAACATGGGCATCACCTGGGTGCTTGTTGCAAATAAAGCATTTGAGAGTCTGCTCCAAAACTTCTGGATCAGAACTTGTGCTTTAAAAACTGCTGCAATCACGTTTGAATTTGAGATACATTTTGCTGGTCCATATCTGAAAATGCCCCTCTTTCAATTCTTAACCAAGTTTGGCTAAGTCATTATAAATAGGGAATCATGATAAAAAAAAAAATTAGCTTTTTTTAATCATCATGTCAGTACTCTAAGATGGTTGGCATTGTTATTAAAGATTAGGAAAGAGATTCAGAGAGGTCAAGTCACGACCTAAGGATATACAGCTAATTGTCAGTAGGACTTGCATCTGAATCTGTCTACTCCATGTTCACTAATGTCTTTATTCATGTTTATCTGAGCTTTTTATGTAAATAGAAGCGTTGTTGACACAATAGTCAATTCTTTCAGGTAATTTTGGCATTTCAACTAGGGTTGTCAGTATTTTAACCACACAGATGGATATTCAGGCATCAAGGAAGAAAGAGAGACATAGACTCCATGGCCCTGAAAAATCATACTGTCTAATATGCCTGTGGGCAAAACTAACCTGACCTAAATATTTAAATAATGCCCTAGGCCTCTTCTCTTAGGAGGACAGCTATAGATCATTGAGAATACAGCATAGAAATCTTCTGCTATTAATAAGAGCCTTGGGAACTTGTCTCAAATGTAGACAAATACAAAGTGATGACCCTCTCTCTATTCAGGCAGGATCATTGCAAAATTAAATTATGTTAAGAGGGAAAGGAGAAATCTTATGAATATCTTTGCTCACTAGTGATATGATGCTTCTATGACTCTGCTCCTGCTGCTGAGTCACTTCAGTTGTGTCCATCTCTGTGCGACCCCATAGATGGCAGCCCACCAGACTCCCCTTTCCCTGGGATTCTCCAGGCAAGAACACTGCCATTTCTTTCTCTGATGCATGAAAGTGAAAAGTGAAAGTGAAGTCGCTCAGTCGTTTCCAACTCACCCCACGGACTTGCAGCCTACCAGGCTCCTCCGTCCATGGGATTTTCCAAGCAAGAGTACTTAAAAAAAAAAAAAAGTACTGAAGTGAATTACCATTGCCTTCTCCATCTATGACTCTAAACATCAGTGTTTGCCACAACAAAGGTAATACATAAACCATGCAATTCACTCTTTATTTTGCTCCTGTGACTGATCACTTCTTTTGAAATTCCAACTTGATATTATTTCTACAAGGGAACTTTTAACATGCTAGTCAGTGAATCACCAATCTGATGTTACTAAGCTAATAATTTGCAAAGTGACAAGCTCTGCAATTCATCAGTTTACTGCTCTTAACTTAAAACATTGTAACTTAAAGATATAATAGTGAAATTAAAGGCTGGAAAACTCATGACATATATTTGTCTAGTGATTGGAAGTGTACTACTCTATTGACAATGAATGTCACACCCAAGTGGAAAGAAGGTGCATTTTAATAGTGTATTGTTTGGTGGATACTCTTGCTTTGTTTAACAAGCAGTTCATTTGCTCATATCCTCTAGAAGATGGCTTTTACCTAAGACATTGTGGAAATGGTATTAAAAAGATGAGTTAAGAAAAATAAATAAATAAATTTTATAAAGATGAGATAAGGATTACTGAATCTACTATACGGGCTGAAAATGGTGACACATAACTAACACTAAGGAAGCTGCTATTGGAAGTGTACTACTCTATTGACAATGAATGTCACACCCAAGTGGAAAGAAGGTGCATTTTAATAGTGTATTGTTTGGTGGATACTCTTGCTTTGTTTAACAAGCAGTTCATTTGCTCATATCCTCTAGAAGATGGCTTTTACCTAAGACATTGTGGAAATGGTATTAAAAAGATGAGTTAAGAAAAATAAATAAATAAATTTTATAAAGATGAGATAAGGATTACTGAATCTACTATACGGGCTGAAAATGGTGACACATAACTAACACTAAGGAAGCTGCTACTGCTGCTGCTGCTAAGTCGCTTCAGTCGTGTCCAACTCTGTGTGACCCCATAGATGGCAGCCCACCAGGCTCCCCTCGTTCCTGTCCCTGGGATTCTCCAGGCAAGAACACTGGAGTGGGTTGCCATTTTCTTCTCCAATGCATGAAAGTGAAAAGTGAAAATGAAGTCGCTCAGTCATGTCTGACTCTAGTGACCCCCTGGACTGCAGCCTACCAGGCTCCTCTGTCCATGGTATATTCCAGGCAAGAATACTGGAGTAGGGTGCCATTGCCTTCTCCGATATTCAAGTTTAAATGCCCCTTATCCTATGGTTCTCCCTTCACTAGGGCCCATTCCAAGTGCTTGAAACTATACTTATCTGACTTATAGTATTCACTTGTGCAGTCAGTTGATTATGTCTGGGTTTTATTTTTCTAATCAATATACATTTTTTATAAAAATCCATATTTTATAAAATAATTTTTATTATTTGTTTTGCTAAGGACTTGCTTCTAGTAAATCTCTTCCACAAATATATCCAGAGCAATTAGTTATTATCCCTGGGATATATTTCTGTGGGTATTTGAGAGTGTAAGTAACAGGAAAATCACTAGTGTGAAAAATTCACTAGATTAAAAAATACTAAATTACTTGAACTAGGCACATGGAAGTTGAGAAGTGTCTGTAGTTCTATTTCTTGAACATTGTGGTAATTACAAGGATATTCACCCTGAAATCATTTAAGCTAAATATTAGCTGGGTGAGATTTTTCTATATTTGTGTTTTTTTTTCACATTTCTAAAAGAATTAAAAATAAAATCTATTACTCTCAGTTCAGTTCAGTCCAGTTCAATGGCTCAGTCAAGTCCGACTCATTGCAACCCCATGAATTGCAGCACACCAGGCCTCCCCATCCAACACCAACTCCTGGAGTTCACTCAAACTCATGTGCATCAGGTCGGTGATGCTATCCAGCCATCTCATCCTCTGTGGTCCCCTTCTTCTCCTGCCCCCAATCCCTCCCAGCATCAGAGTCTTTTCCAATGAGTCAACTCTTTGCATGAGGTGGCCAAAGTACTGGAGTTTCAGCTTTAGCATCATTCCTTCCAAAGAACACCCAGGACTGATCTCCTTTAGAATGGACGAGTTGGATCTCCTTGCAGTCCAAGGGACTCTCAAGAGTCTTCTCCAACACCACAGTTCAAAAGCATCAATTCTTCTACACTCAGCTTTCTTCACAGTCCAACTCTGACATCCATACATGTTGACTAGATGGACTTTTGTTGGCAAAGTAATCTCTCTGCTTTTGAATATGCTATCTAGGTTGGTCATAAGTTTCCTTCCAAGGAGTAAGTGTCTTTTAATTTCATGGCTGCAATCATCATCTGCAGTGATTTTGGAGTCCAAAAAAATAAAGTCTGCCACTGTTTCCCCATCTATTTGCTGTGAAGTGATGGGATCTGATGCCATGATCTTAGTTTTCTGACTGTTGAGCTTTAAGCCAACATGTTCACTCTCCTCTCTTACTTTCAACAAGAGGCTTTTTAGCTCCTCTTCACTTTCTGCCATAAGGTTGGTGTCATCTGCTTATCTGAGGTTAGTGATATTTCTCCCGGCAATCTTGATTCCCGCTTGTGCTTCTTCTAGCCCAGCGTTTCTCTGCATATAAGTTAAATAAACGTAAGTTCTCAAGGAATACAGGCTCCCGGGCTGATAAATTCAGTTAAATGATGTCATCCTCAGTATCAGCATCAGTCTGGAGCTAATAAGCTGTCAAAATTCTGTGGACCAGACACATCAATGTTCTGAGAAACAAAGGGACCATGACTTGGTCTTAAGCCATCAAATTGTCATTCCTCAGAATAGCAGTATAATGAGCATCACCAAGGAATAAGTTAGAAAATGTAGATTGTCTGTATATTTATGTAGATTTATTATAGATTAAATCTACAATAAATGTATATTTACTCCATACTACCAGAATCAGAAACTTTGGCAGTAGGACCCAGAAATCTCTATTTTTTCAAGCTCTCTATGTGATTCTGATGTGCTAAGGTCTGAGAACCACAGCTTGGGGCAGTGAAACTCTTCCCAGCCCCAACCTCTCCCAACCACTCTTCTGCCTCCTCACCAGCAGGTTGTCTGTTCACTTTTAAAGCCAACCACAGTCAAAAGTGATGGAGTTACCTTGACTGGCCTTAGACTAACTACATGATATGGAGTAAGAGAATACATGATGATGTCTCTTCTCTCACTTTTCTCTCATAAGCTGTATATCTTGCTGTTTTGTTGGGCTATCTTGCATATCACCAATCAAAAAATAATTTCCTGATGGAATTTGAACTGAAGCCAGAAGGTTTTTTGTTTTTTTTTTCTTTTCTTTGAACCCAGGATGACACTCTTGTGGTAACAATGATACTTCTTAACCATTTTGTGCCCATGGTCATGAAACCAAAGAGTTGACATATATTATCTTAATCCTTGATAAAATAGATATCAACTATACTATTTTCATGGAAGCAGAGAAATTACTGTTCAAAATCACAGAGTAAAAAATGACTCTTTCAACTGAGACACAAGGCTTAGACTAGGCACTGTCTTTCAAGCAAAATGGCCTCAGAAAACGAAGATTAATGTAGCATACTAAACTGCAAAACACATGCTGCTCAGGAAGATAAGCTTTAATTGACAGTGTCAACAACATGAGATCTGCTGTGTTAAATAACTTTCGATTTAACTTTTCCGTTTACCCTTTGAAGATCTTATGAGTCATTTTTGTTTTGTTTTGTTTGTTTTCTCTATATGTCTGAAAACAGATTGTCTTATCTGTCTGCTCAGTCTGCTACACTGTTTTATTCATGGGTGGAACTCAGTAATCATATATTCATTAAATGAGGAATAAATAATCTACTAAACATCCTCTAGGTCTGAGCAGGCAATGGATAGAGTTAAATTGCATTGATTTGCCAAATTAAAATAGAGCTCAGCTTCCACTACTTCATTCTAACACAGTACTAGCCAACAGAAATTTATACAAAGATTGGAAATTCTATAACTGTTCAGGTCAGTTCAGTCGCTCAGTTGTGTCCAACTCTTTGTGATCCCATGAATTGCAGCATGCCAGGCCTCCCTGTCCATCACCAACTCCTGGAGTTTACTCCAAGTCATGTGCATCAAGTCGTTGATGCTATCCAGCCATCTCATCCTCTGTCGTCCCCTTTCCCCCTACTCCCAATCCCTCCCAGCATCAGGGTTTTTTCCAATGAGTCAATTCTTCGCATGAGGTGGCCAAAGCATTGGAGTTTCAGCCTCAGCATCAGTCCTTTGAATGAATACCCAGGACTGGTCTCCTTTAGGATGGACTGGTTGGACCTCCTTGCAGTTCAAGGCATTCTCAAGAGTCTTCTCTAACACCAAAGTTCAAAATCATCAATTCTTTGGTGCTCAGCTTTCTTCACAGTCCAACTCTCACATCCATGCATGACCACTGGCAAAACCATAGCCTTGACTAGACGGACCTTTGTTGGCAAAGTAATATCTCTGCTTTTCAATATGCTATCTAGGTTGGTCATAACTTTCCTTCCAAGGAGTAAGTGTCTTTTAATTTCATGGCTGCAATAACTATCTGCAGTGCTTTTGGAGCCCCCCAAAATAAAGTCAGCCACTGTTTCCCCATTTATTTGCCATGAAGTGATGGGGCCAGATGCCATGATCTTAGTTTTCTGAATGTTGAGCTTCAAGCCAACCTTTTCACTCTCCTCTTTCACTTTCATCAAGAGGTTTTTTAGTTCTTTTTCACTTTGTGCCATAAAAGTAGTGTCATCTGCATATCTGAGGTTACTGATATTTCTCCCAGCAATCTTGATTCCAGCTTGTGCTTCTTCAAGCCCAGCATTTCTCATGACGTACTCTGCTGCTGCTGCTGCTGCTGCTGCTAAGTTGTTTCATTTGTGTCCAACTCTGTGTGACCCCATAGACGGCAGCCCACCAGGCTCCTCTGTCCCTGGGATTCTCCAGGCAAGAACACTGGAGTGGGTTTCCATTTCCTTCTCTAATGCATGAAAGTGAAAAGTAAAAGTGAAGTCACTCTGCTGCATATAAGTTAAATAAGCAGGGTAACATTAGACAGCCTTAACATACTCCTTTTCCTATTTGGACCAGTCTGTTGTTCCATGCCCAGTTCTAACTGTTGCTTCCTAACCTGCATATAGGTTTCTCAAGAGGCAGGTCAGGTGGTCTGGTTTCCCAACTCTTTCATAATTTTCCACAGTTTATTGTGATCCACACAGTCAAAGGCTTTGGCATAGTCAACAAAGCAGAAATCGATGTTTTTCTGGAACTCTCTTGCTTTTTCAATGATCCAGCAGATGTTGGCAATTTGATCTCTGACTCCTCTGCCTTTTCTAAAACCAGCTTGAACATCTGAAAGTTCATGATTCACGTGTTGCTGAAGTCTGGCTTGGAGAATTTTGAACATTACTTTACTAGCATGTGCTGCTGCTGCTGCTGCTAACTAGCACGGTAGATGAATGCAATTGTGTGGTAGTTTGAGCATTCTTTAGCATTGCCTTTCTTATGGATTGGAGTGAAAACTGACCTTTTCCAGTCCTGTGGCCACTGATGAGTTTTCCAAATTTGCTGGCATATTGAGTGCAGCACTTTCACAGCATCATCTGTCAGCATTTTAAATAGCTCCACTGGAATTCCATCACCTCCACTAGCTTTGTTCATAGTGATGCTTCCTAAGGCCCACTTGACTTCGCATTCTAGGATGTCTGGCTCTAGGTGAGTGATCACACCACTGTGATTATCTGGGTTGTGAAGATCTCTTTTATACTGTTCTTCTGTGTATTCTTGCCACCGCTTCTTAATATCTTCTACTTCTGTTAGGTCCCTACCATTTCTGTCCTTTATCGAGCCTGTCTTTGCATGAAATGTTCCCTTGGTACCTCTGATTTTCTTGAAGAGATCTCTAGTGTTTCCCATTCTGTATAACTGTGCTGCCTGATGAAATAGCCACTAGCTACAAACGGCTATTGAAATATGGCTAATATCACTTAGGAACTGAAGTTTTAATTTAAGTAAAATTAAATTTATATAGACATAGTTGACTAGTAGCTACCATATTGAACAATGTAGTTCTAGAATCTTTCCAAGTTTGATATACGTGACCCTCTCACCTAAGTATCTAAAAGTGCCTAGTTGTTTTACGTATATATGAATCAGTTCTTGTCCTGCAAAGGGCATAAATGTTAGATATCCTCTTGGGACCAAACTTTACATTTTTGGAATTCCAAATATCTTCCTGCTTACCTTTCTCACTTCTTATGTAACTTCTGAGCTTTGAAATGTGCAGCCAGATACATTTTTCTCATCCATGAGGACCTTCCTGGCTCCACTCTTTATAAGGGAACATAGTTATAGCAGGACATCACAAAGAAATTGCCTAAGTGAAGAGTATCAGAACCCTTCCAAGCAATAATACAACTCTCTTCCATAAATACAGGCAGGTGTGTCCAAGGAGACACACTGTCACAAAGGCTATTAGTGTCTGTATTCCTTGGACTTCACCACTTCACTACAAGAACAAGACCTTAAGAGCTGAGCTGAGATGGGAACTCTTGTTCAAATTATTTCTGGGACAATGATCTGGAGACAGTTTTTGCTGGAAGATGGCAGGTGGTGGAAGAAGCTAGCAAGATATGTGATCTCAACTGAAGTCTATGGGTACCAAGGGGAAGTTCTAGACCACAGATTGCACCATGAATATCAGTTGCCTTGAGGCATTGGGAACCACATTTAGAACCTTGTTCAGTTCAGTTCAGTTCAGTTGCTCAGTCATGTCTGACTCTTTGCGACCCCATGAATCGCAGCATGCCAGGCCTCCCTGTCCATCACTAACTCCCAGAGTTCACTCAAATTCACGTCCATCGAGTCAGTGATGCCATCCAGCCATCTCATCCTCTGTCGTCCCCTTCTCCTCCTGCCCCCAATCCCTCCCAGCATCAAAGTCTTTTCCAATGAGTCAACTATTTTCATGAGGTGGCCAAAGTACTCATCCATAATTGGGATACACTAGGATGGGAAGCAGTGGCAGACAGAAGAAGGAACAGACAGTTCTAGTTGTCAGTGAGTACATAGCTGGAGATTGACTCCATCTGCTGAAGGGGATCAGAGTGGAGCCCTAAGGACATCCCCGGCAGAACCACTTCTGACCCCAATAACTACACCTTCTCTTCTCTGCCTTCTTGACTTTCTATGTGTTAAACATGGCTATGCCCTCCAGAACCTTCAGACAATACTTTACCCCAATGTCCTCCAGGTTTGTTGGTATAAGCCAAAGTGCATGCTACACAGTGGGATAGAGCTCACACACAGGGCTGGCTGGCTCGTGTTCTTCTTTGCCTCATCTCCATTACTCTCACCTGGCTTCCTAGGGTCAAGTTCCCAAGTGAACTGTTTACACTCAACTCTATGTCTCCTACTTGACTTCTGAGGAAGCCAAACTAAGTAACCCACATAGAGTGCAAGCTTTCCCCTGCCTCCACCAGGTATTGCTCCTAGGGATTCCTTAATTATGATAACAGGGTCTCTCTGGTCATATAAATGTGACTTACTTTGCTGTACACCTGAAACTAACACAACACTGTAAACCAACTATTTGTTGTTCTTGTTTTAATTGCTGAGTCATCTGACTCTTTTGTGACCCCATGGACTGTAGTCCAACGGGTTCCTCTGTCCATGAGATTTCCCAAGCAAAAATATTGGAGTGGATTGCCATTTCCTTCTCCAAAGGATCTTTACCACCCAGAGATTGAATCTGTGTCTCCTGCATTTGCAAATGGATTTTTTTCACTGAGCCACCAGGGAAGCAAACCAACTATACTTAAATATTAAATAAAAATTCAAGAAATAGGGCAACTTCAGGTCTTCGTACTAGTTTTCACACATTTTGAAGCACACAAGGTGTTTGATTGAATTCTTACTTACTTTTCCCCCAAGAGGCTCCCTAGTCCCTAAATAAATGTGTGAATAGAAGTGTTAGAGCCTTGGCCAGAGCCATCCAGCAACACCTAGATCCTACCACACATGTCCATGGGCAAAATGATAATGCTCACTTACTAGCCAGTGTGAACTTGCCCAGTTTCAGCCAACAGCCTTCCAGTGTCAGAAGTCCTTTCCCAGCCACATGTCCTATTCTACATGGAAGATCATCACGTGTTGTGTCTAGGTATGAAGGTTATAAGCATGTTTGTGAATATTGATTTTACTCTTACCCACACTGTATAAAGTGTACTATTTATAGGAACTCCCAGCAGAGACCTGTGTATAACATTTTATGCTCATTTCCAATGTTAGACATCAATACAGTCTCATTTCCCTTTCTGAGTTAGAAGTGGAAATCAGTGTAGAAATGGAGGTAGTTCTGCCTTCTCTACCAGTTTTTCTGTTTTGTGAGTGGAGCCTAGCCTATCATGTAAAGTTAGATACAAGTACCATGGTTTGCAAGGTTGAATAAAGAACTGGATCTCTTCTCTTACTTAAACCTTGCTTAGAATTCTTCCTAAGAATAGCTACTTGTTTACTTAAAATATTGATCCCTGTTGAAACCTCAGGCAGGGTTGAGAAATCTGCAAAAGTTGGTTGGAGATCAGTGTCTCCATATAGTCTGGGTAAGCTAGATGAGCCTTTAAGCCTGGCTTATTCCCTGGTAAATGGAAGTTAAAATACTATTGCTGATGGCTACAAGAATCAAGTGAGATACTGAAAAAGAGGTGAAATGTAGATTATGTTTCTAGAGACAATTGCTATTATAAACAAGGAAGAAGGTGAGCATGCTCTACGTTGCTGAGAGGCCATGAAGCTGAGTGGTTAAGAACTTGGCTCTGAGTCCTAGTTTTCTGAGTTTGAATTCCCTGTTCTGCCACTGATCAATTGTGTGATCTTGGAAAAGCAAACCAACAGTTCTGGCCTCAGCTTTTGCTTCTGTTAAGTGAGGATAGTGATACTAGTATCAGTCATGCAGAGCTCCTGGGATGGTAAGTGAGGTCATGGTTATCAAGTGCTTGCAGTTGTATTGAGCACTGAGAAAGGACTATCCTACAGTCAACTAATATTGTGAGTGAGTGAATACTCAAGGGCATATAGAAATGGAATTGGTAGTGAGAAAAAAAATTGTCCAGGCAAGAACAGAGATGGGTATTTCTGAATTCACAAATTTTGAGATTTCCTTTTTAATTTTAAGTCTGACTTTAAGTTACCATCTGTTTTTAGGGGTGAGGGATTGGGGATCAAATTGGAAGGGTGTCCATCTTTAGATCCACAGGCAATTCATGTTGCGTTTTTGTTTGTAATTGTCAAGAGTAGCATGTTGGGTTTAAACTAACTTGGATCATGAAACGAAGAATTCTACTCTTCTCAGTAAAATGGTAGAACTACAACTTCAGAAGCGCTTTCATCCAGTGTCTCTCAAACCACCCAGCATGTCATGTATACTTTCTCAAGATACAGATTTCTGGGTTAGGCCCCTGCATCAGTTATCAAGAAGTGAGCCAAAGAATTTATCACTTTCACAAGCACTCCAGGTGCTTTCTGATGATGGAGCACATTTGAGAATCTCATCCAATCTAACCTTGGGACCTGAGCTGGATCTTGAACCAGATCTCTTGGATTTCATTTCCATTTTCTCCCCTAAAGTAAAATCACATAGCATGTAGAGTATGATGCTTGGGGTGTGCTAAGAATAAACTAAGTGATAATCTTCAAATTATTCAGGATCCCATGTTCTAGATTCTATACAAATCTAAGATGAAGTTATTTTTCCTTTTTTTTCCTTTGAAATTTCATTAAATTCCTTTCAATTCAAAATGTAGGATTTGTGGGAATTGTAACTACTGATTATTGATACAGCAGCCACAATTACAGAGAGCCCTGCCTAAGTTAACACCTGCAACATG
Source organism: Aepyceros melampus (assembly GCA_006408695.1). Classification (NCBI taxonomy): domain Eukaryota; kingdom Metazoa; phylum Chordata; class Mammalia; order Artiodactyla; family Bovidae; genus Aepyceros; species Aepyceros melampus. The sequence continues at coordinate 42,963 of SJXQ01013174.1, read as the reverse complement.
CCAAGTGCAGATATCTCTGTGTATGTTACATCTCAACCTGGAGAACAATTAAGAAATAGAAAGCTATGTGGGTACAGTGTGTCATAAGAGTAACTGCAAATAGTATCTTCAGGCTACTCTCATCATTTGTGAAAACACATTTATTGTTGGTGGAAGGTGAAAAATTTTTTGCCATAGTAACCACAGCAACTCTGAGTGTCTTGCCTGTTAGCTGTATTGCTGGGAGCATCTTCAAAAGCAGGGGAAAGGCCTTGGCAATTATCACTCAGAGAGTGACCCTTCATTTTAAGAGCTTAGGCTGAAGCTCTGGGGTTTGGAAATTATTTAACTTGATGTGTTAATGAATACTAACATTAACTATTCCAATTTGGTTAATTTGGGGAGGATTAATAAGCATGATGGAAAAGGCAGTGGCAACCAGTACTAGTGCCTGGAATATCCCATGAATGGAGGAGCCTGGTAAGCTGCAGTCCATGGGGTCACTAAGAGTCAGACACAACTGAGCGACTTCACTTTCACTTTTTACTTTCATGCATTGGAGAAGGAAATGGCAACCCACTCCAGTGTTCTTGCTTGGAGAATCTCAGGGATGGGGGAGCCTGGTGTGCTGCCGTCTATGGGGTCACACAGAGTTGGACACGACTGAAGCCACTTAGCAGCAGCAGCAGCAATAAGCTATGATTTTCTACTGTGGGCAAAAGGAAGCTGTGATTTTCTTTAGACAAATTTGAAGGAATATTTTCGCCATTACCCAGTCTCCCTTTTGTTTTGTTTGGATTTGGTTTGGGTCAACCTTTTGTGATTGTATTCTTTGCAAGATAGTGGGGGAAATGACTTATTTTCTTTCTTCTATCATTGACATAAATTGTTATCATATATAACTATAATAAGTATACTTAGAATAAATAAAGGAAAAATACTAAAGTGGACAAGGAAGTCTAATTGTGGACACAAAGGTAAAGGGAAATAGGTAAGGTTTGAGAATTTTTGTATCAAAAATTGTGATGATCACACAGAGTTCTATACCACTGGTTCTCAAGTCACTACACATATTCTTCATGCAGTAAGCAATGTACAAATGAGTCTTGGTTTATATAAGAAAGACATACTGATAATAAAAATTAGATTATATGTAAAAAGCATAAAAGAATAAAATTACTCATATTTTCATCTCTCAGAAGAAATCACCATACATATTTCTTTTTTATCATGCTTTAATATTGTTGAGGTGATACAACTTACAAAACCTTGTTTTTTTCACTCAAGAAGAGACAGGTCTAATGAAATGGGCAGCAGGAAAAATTGAGTTGAAATAGAGAGTAGGTTCAGAATAATTGTAGATTTCTTGGAAAAATAACATGTCCTCCTACTTGGGCCTCCCTGTCAGTTTTGAGAAGTTGAGAGAGGATAGAATCGATGGGAACCATGGACATATTGGTTGCTGCAGTGTTGACTGATAAAAATATACTTCTTGAACTGGCAGCTCAGAATGTCTACTCAAATGTCTCCTCCCTGTGTTTTCCTTCTTTATTGATTTTTGGGCTGTTTTTCTGTTATATAATTGTCTCAAATAGCAGTGCTAGAGTCATGAGTCCCAGATGTTCTACAAATGCTGGATCTCAGTTTCCTCAACTATAATATAGGCATTATTCTATTTACTCCACAGGATATTCTATATGCATTAAGGTAGGTTAAACTGCAGTGTCAAATAGATTTCAACATATGATAGCTTAAACGAAATAAATCTTTAGTTCTCGTTAATAATGTAGTTAACATGTGATGGTGCAAGAATCTAACATCTTTCCATGCTGAGATCCTGACAGCTTCTAGGTCCTTGTTGGCTGCCTCCATCAGTGGTAACAGGAGAAAGCAAGTAGGGAAGAGACCTGATGGCCTGCAGGTGGCATATCTTCTTTCCACTCATACTTTTATTGGGGAGAACTTGTCGATAAGGGTATAACTTGAATGGTATTGGGAGCTGAAAAGTGCGGTTAATCCATTCACCCTCCATAGTCCTATTACTACAAAAGGAGGAGATAATGGATATTAGTGAATATCCAGCATTATATTCACATCTTGCAAAACACTGAGTAAAAGACATTACAGAGTGAGAACTGAGCATACATCCTTTCTTTCTTTTCCTGCATTTGAATCTACTCAGGGGAGTGAAAAAAAATTATTATCAAACAAAAGGTTAAAAGTACTGTTGCTGAAATTTGGCCAGATTGACTCTCAAGAGAATGACTTGGATGCAGTAAAAAGAAATAGCTTTATTGAAGGCCCATGTTTATCGAAGAAGTTCAGGCAACTAGTGCTTAACAGACCCGAATACCCCAAAGGATTTCAGAGACAGGTTTTTAAAGACAAGGTGAGAGAGGGAGGTCCTATGTGGGTGATCAGCTCATGGATATTCTTCTGATTGGTTGGTGGTAAGGTAACGTGAGTTAGCATCATCAAATTTCTGGTTCTAACTGGTCTTGAGTCTACATGCTTATGAATAGCATATCATGAATTTCTTCCATCTGGTGGGGATTGCGACCCCATGGACTGCAGCCTACCAGGCTCCTCTGCCCATGGGATTTTCCAGGCAAGAACACTGGAGTGGGTTGCCATGTCCTTCTCCAATGCATGAAAGTGAAAAGTGAAAGTGAAGTTGCTCAGTCATGTCGACTCTTAGCGACCCCATGGACTGCAGCCTACCAGGCTCCTCCATCCATGGGATTTTTCAGGCAAGAGTACTGGAGTGGGTCGCCATTGCCTTCTCTGTAAATATCTGCAAAACAGCTCAAAGAATGTGACTTAGACTATCTATAGTGCTTGAGGAGGAACTAAAGGTCCTTGACTTTGTTTAATGGCTAAATTGTTATTATTTTGCCTCACTTCCTATTTTCCTTTCTTTCTGTGTTTTCTCATTTCTGTAATGAAATTTATTTGTCTGTAAGGTTTGTTTACAGGCAAATGGCAGGCAGAGGACATGGGGTTGGGGTGCGGGTTCTGTTCTGAGAAGGCCTTATAGGGACCTGCTCAGTTAGAGTCGTTGTTTGGTGACTAAGTCACGTCCAGCTCTTTGTGACCCCATGGACTGTAGCATGCCAGGCTTCCCTGTTCTCCACTATCTCCTGCTGCTGCTGCTGCTGCTAAGTTGCTTCAATCATGTTTGACTCTGTGCGACCCCATAGATGGCAGCCCACCAGGCTTCCCCATCCCTGGGATTATCCAGGCAAAAACATTGGAGTGGGTTGCCATGTCCTTCTCCAATGCATGAAAGTAAAAAGTGAAAGTGAAGTCACTCAGTCCTGTCCGACTCTTAGCAACCCCTTGGACTGCAACCTACCAGACTCCTACATCCATGGATTTTCCAGGCAAGAGTACTGGAGTGGGGTGCCATTGTCTTCTCCACTATCTCCTAGAGTTTGATCAGATTCATATCCATTGAGTCTGTGATGTTATCTAACCATCTCTCCTCTATTGACCCCTTCTGCTTTTGCCTTCGATCTTTCCCAGCATCAGGGTCTTTTCCAATGAGTCAGTTTTTCACATCAGGTGGCCAAAGTATTGGAGCTTCAGCTTCAGCAACTCTTTTCAATGAATATTTAGGGTTTATTTCCTTTAGAATTGACTGGTTACATCTCCTACTGTCCAAGGTACTCCCAAGGGTCTTCTCCAGCACTACAATTCAAAAGCATCAATTCTTTCATCATGGTACTAGCTAATTATTGGGAGAAAATCAATTAATAACTGGTAGAATATGCCTTATGGCCAGAGTAAGGCCCACTTCATGTTCTATGCCTGCTTTGTTCACAAGCCTGTTCCCAGGTAGTGTCAAGCTCTCTCTGCAATGAGCAGCCAGATGGGGGTCATAAAGTTCTCAGTACCAAGAATGGGTCCAATTGACTCCTCCTGAGATGGCAAGAATGTAGTCTGGGACATGACTAAAATGATTTTTAGTGACATAGGTTGAAATCAAAAGGGATTTATTGGTTAACCTTCTAAATTAAAAAATCCAATGAGTCAGCCAATCCAGTACTCTGAGAAAGGTTCTTAATAAAAAGTTCTTATTTCTTTTTTCTTTAGTTGCAGTATAGTTGATTAACAATGTCATGTTAGTTTCAAGTGTACAGCACAGTGAATCAGTTATATATCCACATATATCTATTTTTTCAAATTATTTTCTATTATGTTATCATAGAACATTGAGTATAGTTCCCTGTGCTATATATTAATAATAGATCTTTGTTCTCATAGTACGTATCTGTTAATCCCTAACTCTTAATTTATGCATCCCCCCTTTTCCCTTAACAGCCATAAATTTGTTTTCTATGTTGGCAAGTCTATTTTTGTTTTATATACTTCATTCATTTTAGCATTTTTTTTTTTTAGATTCTACATATAAACAATATCATATGGTATTTGTTTTTGTCTGGCTTACATCACTTAGTATGATAATCTCTAGGTCCATTCATGTTGCTGCAAATGGCATTATTCATCCTTCTCTACGGCTGAGTAATATTCCATTCTATATACGTACCACATCTTCGTTTTTCACTATCAGTTGATGGACACTTATGTTGCTTACATATCTTGGTTATTGTAAATAATGCTACCGTGAACATTGGGGTGCATCCATAGCATAGGCATTCTACAATAGGTCCCATTCAGCATTCAGATACCTTGTAGACTCTTGGGTCAGTAAGAATGAATACATACCTCTTTGTTCCTATGCAAAATGAAAACAGAAAATTTAGGCCACAAGTCTTCCAAAGAAGGAAGAAATTATATGGATCTTCTGCAGAGTTCCAGTGTGTCACATGATAAAATTGCAGGGCCCAAAGGCTTAGGTTTATATGCTAAAAAGTTCCTGTGTGTCAAACATATGGACTCACAGGGAGACCCACAGTTGGGACCTTCTCTTTCATGTCTTTTTGAGAAGTTGCATGTGCTGTTTACTTGGCCCTTGGTTTCTCCAACTTTGTCTTACCTTGTTTGCTGGGAAAATGACCATGCTTCCTTCAGCTTGCAGGTCCACTATCACTGTCTCTTGGTCTTTCTGATCACCTACTGAGGCATTCTATAATCTGTGCTTCTATTGAACCTTGTGTTTACTTCACTAAAGGTTTTCTTTCACATCACATTACATATTTTTGTTTGTGTGTCCCTCTCTCTCATTACCTGATACTCAATGAGGATCTGTTGTATGAGTGATCACTAACTTTTCAAAGACATAGTTAATGATCATGAATCTTTGCATCCACAGAAAAATGTCTGACCCATGGCAGATTCACAGCATGTATTTGGAGACAGCTAAGGATCAGGGGAAAGAAAGAGAAGAATGAAAGAGGAAAGCAAAGAAGGGAACAAGAAAAGACCAGTCAGACAGAGGATATAAGTCATATTAAAGGTTAAGGTTGTAAAAAAATAGAAAGTAGATCAAATAAATCCCATTAGGAATCCAGAAGAAGAAAACTATAATAATAGACAAAAAAGGGAAAAATAATAGAAGAAACACATTTGAGTTGAATCTTAAACCACAGAAGAGAATTTAATGGAAGGGAACAATGAAAATTGGGTCAAGAATGTTTTGTGCATCACTGTTTACAATAGCCAAGATATAGAAGCAGCCTAAATATCCAGTGACAGATTAATGGATAAAGAAGATGTGGTTTATGCATACAAGGGAATACTACTCAGCCATAAAAAAAGAATGAAATAACATCATTTGCCATTTGGATGGACCTAGAGATTATCATAGGGCTTCCCTGGTAGCTTAACTGGTAAAGAATCCACCTGCAATTAAGGTGACCCCAGTTCAATTCCTGAGCCAGGAAGATCCCCTAGAGAAGGAATGGGCTGCCCACTCCAGTACTCATGGTCTTCCCTGGTGTTTCAGATGGTAAAGAATCACTTGCAATGTGGGAGACTCGGGTTCAATCCCTGGGTTGGGAAGATCCCCTGGAGGAGGGCATGGCAACCCACTCCAGTGTTCTTGCCTGGAAAATCCCATGGATAGAGGAGCTTGGCAGGCTACAGTCTATGGGGTCATAAAGAGTTGGACATTACTGAGTGACGAAGCACAGCACAGCAGAGAGATTATCAAAGAAAGTGAAGTCAGAGAAAGATAAATATCATATGATACCACTTACATATGGGATATAAAAAATTCATATAGATGAATGTATATACAAAACAAAAATAGACTCGCAGACATAGAAAACAGTCATGGTTACCGAGGGAAAACATGGTGGAGGGGGATAAATGAGGAATTTTGGAATAGCATACAGATCATACACTATATAGGACTTATTGTATAGCACAGGGAACTCTACTCAATATTCTGTGATAACCTAATTAATTTAACCTATAAGGGGAAATAATCTGAAAAAGAATGAATATATGTATAACTGAATCAATTTGCTGCACTCCAGAAACTAATGCAACATTATAAATCAATATATAATCCAATAAAAAGTTTTTAAAGTACCAGGGGTTTATGAAGAGAGATAGGACATGTTTTGGGGTTATAAAGACGTTTAGTTGAACACTGTTTTTTTGCTTTGTTTTGTTTTTCTCTTTGAGAGGTGAAAGTCGTGGCTCTGTGAGATGTTGCTACAGCTCTCTCTCTCTTATCCTGTTCCAGGAACTGGTGGTTGGTCCCCAGCAGATTCCAATGCTCAGCAGTGGCTCCAGATGGACCTGGGAAACAGAGTGGAGATTACGGCAGTGGCCACGCAGGGAAGATACGGAAGCTCTGACTGGGTGACGAGCTACAGCCTGATGTTCAGTGACACAGGACGCAACTGGAAACAGTACAAGCAAGAAGACAGCATCTGGGTAGGACATCTTTTCTCATCAGTTGAATAAAAATGAGATGCGATCATGGTAGCCAGGGAATGTTTCTGTCATTTTCCTCTATGCAGATTGCCAGTAGCTTGATAACTATTGACTGCCCATTCAGAAATAATTAGACTTTCTCTAAATCCTATCTCCAGCATGACTCCCATTCATAGGGAAATGAGGATATCTGTTACAAAAAGCTGAGTGTTTTCCTCTTTTTCTGGTAACTTGGTAAGTTCACTGACTGGGCCTCAGTTCTTTCTTCAATGAAACCAACTACACCACAGAAGTCTGATCGTTAATGAGAAGGTATTAGTTGATTGAGCATGTATTTATTATTTATTTATTATTTGTAAAGTACTTTATGTACCTTACAATGATGGAATTGGCTCAGTTATGTAACTCAACCAAAGTTATCCAATTGGTGAATCTTGACCTAGAACTCCATAGCCTGGTCTGATTTTAAAGCCACTATTTTCCCCTGCCTCTATTCAAGTTTTGAAAACAATTTAAAAGTTTATAAATACAAAACAAATATAAATTTTAGAATGATTTTTTGTTTATAGACAATCTTCAGCTTGGAATTAAAGGACAGTTTGATCCAAGTTGTAGAAAAAAAGTTCCTTCCACACCCCTAGACCCAAGCTCTTGACCCCAAAGAATACCTGAAAGACTGTCCCCAAATTACGAGGTGGGGAAAGGGAGTTAGAGACAGAGACAAAAGGCACCCAGAGGAGATTTCAGAAACTCATGCACTAAATAAAATAATGTATTCTTTCATGTTGCTTTCACTTCAGGGAAGAAAACCTCATGAGACATTTATTTTCTTCTAAATGTATGTACTTAAAATGTGAAGATTTGGCAGTTGATCACATTATCTTTTCTTCTCATAATCTCAGATTTCTTTGTTTTTAAATCAATCTCAACTTTCTTATCCATTCATCTGCTGATGGACATCTAGGTTGCTTCCTTGTCCTGGCTATTATAAACAGTGCCACAATGAACATTGGGGTACATGTGTCTCTTTCAATTCTGGTTTCCTCAGTGCGTATGCCCAGCAGTGGGATTGCTGGGTCATAAGGCAGTTCTATTTGCAATTTTTTAAGGAATCTCCACACTGTTCTCCATAGTGGCTGTACTAATTTGCATTCCCACCAACAGTGTAAGAGTGTTCCCTTTTCTCCACACCCTCTCCAGCATTTATTGCTTGTTGACTTTTGGATCGCAGCCATTCTGACTGGTGTGAAATGGTACCTCACTGTGGTTTTGATTTGCATTTCTCTGATAATGAGTGATGTTGAGCATCTTTTCATGTGTTTGTTAGCCATCCGTATGTCTTCTTTGGAGAAGTGTCTATTTAGTTCTTTGGCCCATTTTTTGATTGGGTCATTCATTTTTCTGGAGTTGAGCTTCATAAGCTGCTTGTATATTTTTGAGATTAGTTGTTTGTCAGTTGTTTCATTTGCTATTATTTTCTCCCATTCAGAAAAAAGCAAAAATAAATCAATCTCAATTATACTTTCAAATTGTTGTTCGCACATGCATTTTTCTACATTGTTCTCATTCTTTTGGAAAAAAATCTATTTTATATTCACTGTTATTTGTTAATTGCCCACTCATCACTATTCTTAATTGAAATAATAGTAAACTGTGGATTAAGATTAGTTATGGCAGACTGACTCTGGAGGATATTATGCTAGTCATCTTTATTTTGAGTTGTTTGTCATATTAGGTGGCAACTTTATACAGAACATGGATTTATTTTTTCATTTTACAAATAGTCTGTTTTGGAGACTAGTATATTTTTTTTCAACTTGGAAGGCCCCATAAATTTTACAGGTTCTTTTAAGGTTTGTTTTTAGTTTGAAAAGAGAAATAAATACCCTTTCCATTTTGAAGAGCATTTTTAAGGTTTTATGTTGACTTGAGAGGGATAGATAGACATGAGGTTATTTATTTTCTTTGGCATTTTCAATCAGAACTGGTTGTTTCTCAGATTGAATTGAAGTTTTGAGGTCTTTAAATATTTTTTAAATCCTGAGCTTCATTTTCTTTAAAATAACTTGCTTTCAGCTTATCATATGGATCAGGACATAGTTCAAGGATGAACAGTTTCTCTGGACTTACTTCCACAAAATTCCAAGCCCCTTAAAGGCAGGGGTCTGTCTTATAGGTCCTTGCAGCCTCCATGACAATTGTTATTGGATACGTAACATGAACCATCTTTTTGGATGGTTATTGTAAGAACTGCAGAATTACCAGGACTTTCAGAATTGGAGGGAAGGAGACTGTTCCTGTCCCTTACCTCAGCCTCAAAATAGCCTTGTTCTTTGGAAGGAGGCAAAAGATGCTAGGTAGGCAGAGGAGAAGAGGCAGGAAACCATTGTGTGTAGCACAGTGGCAAATTCTAGCTAAGGCCTCCCCAGAGACACTTACAATGCCTTCAGGGCATTCGGGAGAGGTGGCAGCTTCAGGACCAAATTGTCAGATGCAAATTACCAGGAAGGGAAAAGATCTGTGAAGGGATCATCACCACTTCAGTCCCAGTGGGAGGGGACATCATGATGAGCCATGCACAGTAACAAGGCTCGAATGTTGAAAAAAAATGCATGCCCACGTGTGTCACTATTGAGGATGCTAAGAGCTACTGAACAAAAATCACACATTTCATCTGTAAGCAAATGTCATTCTATATACATACAAAGGTGTTATAAATTCTGGAGATTCAGTATGAACATCTCTGTAAACAAGAAGCATGAGGCCCACAGAGACCCATCCAAGTTCACATAACTAGACTTTGGTGATGCCAGACTGCAAAACTAAGATTGGGTCCTAAATATACTCTATTGCCAAACTGTACTTTCTATTACTTCTTTACAACACTTGATTTTTTTCTAATTTTCACAAAACTGATTTACTTTTCTCACCTTAACCTTTTTCAGATCCACTGCAAAAGAAGAATGGTAAACTCTGTTGTCTATTTCATGTGCTACTTTTAAAATATAAAACTGAGAAAGCACTAATGAGATCTAACTGTGTTTTTTGCACATTTTAAATAGTACTCAAATTCTCTGAAGCTGTATATAGGCCTTATAGAAGGCCATTGAACAGAGACTCAGAGTATTTTACCAAACATTTCATGAGCATATGTAAGATCTGACTTGTGCCTACTATACATTGATATTTCCATCAGATCGTATTATTGAATAAATAGGTTACCTTGAGAGTTTTTCTTTTTTTATTTTAAATTGAAAATTATAAATCAGACTATAGATTCACCAGAGTTAATCCTGATAGACAAGATGAAAGCAATAGCCAAACAAGCAAGTTCTAATAAAATTATTTATATGATTTAACTTTTCAGAAAAAAGTCAGTACCCCACAACATCAATACAAAGTATCAACTTGATCAAGAATGCTGTATCACAGAAGTAGAAAATCTCTTGAATGAGACTTTCACAAGTCTTTTGAAGATCTTCAATTTTCAAATGAGATAGAGATTGTAATGTTTATTTAAATTTGATTTACTAAGCAATAAAACTATAGCATTGAACCCCTCAGATGGAATACCAATTTACTAGTACTCAAGAAGTTTATTTTATTTTGCAAAGTTTATTTCAGAACAAAAGTCCTGAAAATATACTTGCACAACATACAGCAGTAAATATGCATGCTCTAAAAAATCTAATTTCTGATCTGGCACTGAATGGAATGTTCAGGAATGAGGCCACTGAGCAGCTGTTTAATGATGTACTATGATTTATGAGTAAGCCAGAGTCCCCACTTCACTAAATAATCAGATGTGAAAGCGTCTCAGGTACAAGCTTAGCAAGACTTTTAGAGTCTTCAATTCAGTTCAGTTCACTTCAGTCCCTCAGTTGTGTCCAACTCTTTGCGAACCCACGGACTGCAGCATGAGACCAAACTCATGTCCATCGAGTCGGTAATGCCATCCAACCATCTCATCCTCCTTCGTCTCCTTTGCCTCTTGCCTTCAATCCTTCCCAGCATCAGGGTCTTTTCCAATGAGTCAGCTCTTTGCATCAGGTGGTGAAAGTATTGGAGTTTCAGTTTCAACATCAGTTCTTCCAGTGAACACCCAGGACTGATCTCCTTTAGGATGGACTGGTTAGATCTCCTTGCAGTTCAAGGGACTCTCAAGATCTACAGTTCAAAAGCATCAATTCTTTGGTGCTCAGCTTTCTTTACAGTCCAATTTTCACATCCATACATGACTACTGGAAAAACCATAGCCTTGACTTGATGGACTTTTGTTGACAAGGTAATTTCTGCTTTGTAGTGTGCTGTCTAGGTTGGTCATAACTTTCCTTCCAAGAAGCAAGCGTCCTTTAATTTCATGGCTGCAGTCACCATCTGCTGTGATTTAGAATCACTTTTAGATTTAAATTTTTTTCTTTATAAAATTCTTTGTATTTTTCTGTATTTTGAAAATTTCTTTTTTTTTAATTAACATTTTAATTAGAGGCCAATTACTTTACAATATTGTAGTGGTTTTTGCCATGCATTGACATGAATTAGCCATGGGTGTGCATATGTTCCCCATCCTGAACCACCCATCCCATCCCTCTGGGTCATCCCAGTGCACCAGCCCCGAGCACCCTGTCTCATGCATCAAACATGGACTGGTGATCTGTTTCACATATGATAATATACGTGTTTCAGTGCTATTCTGTCAGTTCATCCCACCCTTGCCTTCTCCCACAGAGTCCAAAAAACTATTCGATACATCTCTGTCTCTTTTACTGTCTCGCATATAGGGTTATCGTTACCATCTTTCTAAATTTCATATAGATGCATTAGTATACTGTATTGGTGTTTTTCTTTCTGGCTTACCTCACTCTGTATAATAGGCTCCAGTTTCACCTACATCATTAGAACTGATTCAAATGTATTCTTTTTAATGGCTGAGTAATACTCCATTGCGTATATGTACCACTGCTTTCTTATCCATTCATATGCTGATGGACATCTAGGTTGTTTCCATGTCCTGGCTATTGTAAACAGTGCTGCAATGAACACTGGGGTGCATGTGTCTCTTTCAATTTTGGTTTCCTTGGTATGTAAGCCCAGCAGTGAAATTGCTGGAACATATGGCAGTTTTATTTCCAGTATTTTAAGGAATCTCCACACTGTTCTCCATAGTGGCTGTACTAGTTTGCATTCCCATCAACAGTGTAAGAGGGTTCCCTTTTCTCCACACCCTCTCGAGCATTTGTTTGTAGATTTTTGGATAGTAGCCATTCTGACCAGCTGAGATGGTACCTCATTGTGGTTTTGAATGCATTTCTCTGATAATGAGTGATGTTGAGCATCTTTTCATGTGTTTGTTAGCCATCTATATGTCTCCTTTGGGGAAATGTCTGTTTAGTTCTTTGGCCTATATTTTGATTTGGTCATTTATTTTTCTGGAATTGAACTACAGGAGTTCCTTGTATAGTTTTGAGATTAATTCTTTGTCAGTTGCTTTGTTTGCTATTATTTTGTCCCATTCTGAAGGCTGTCTTTTCACCTTGCTTATAGTCTCTTTCATTGTGCAAAAGCATTTAAGTTTAATTAGGTCCCATTTGTTTATTTTTGCTTTTATTTCCATTACTCTGGGAGGTTGGTCATAGAGGATCTTGCTTGATTTATATCAGAGAGTGTTTTGCCTATGTTTTCTTCTAGGGGTTTTATAGTTTCTGGCCTTATGTTTAGATCTTTAATCCATTTTGAGTTTATTTTTGTGTATGGTGTTAGAAAGTGATCTAATTTCATTCTTTTACAAATGGTTGACCAATTTTCACAGCACCACTTGTTAAAGAGATTATCTTTTCTCCATTGTGTATTCTTTCCTCCTTTGTCAAAGATAAGGTGTCCATAGGTGCGTGGATTTATCTCTGGGCTTTCTATTTTGTTCCATATATATCAGAGAGTGTTTTGCCTATGTTTTCTTCTAGGGGTTTTATAGTTTCTGGCCTTATGTTTAGATCTTTAATCCATTTTGAGTTTATTTTTGTGTATGGTGTTAGAAAGTGATCTAGTTTCATTCTTTCACAAATGGTTGACCAATTTTCATAGCATCACTTGTTAAAGAGATTGTCTTTTCTCCATTGTGTATTCTTTCCTCCTTTGTCAAAGATAAGGTGTCCATAGGTGCGTGGATTTATCTCTGGGCTTTCTATTTTGTTCCATTGATTTATATTCCTGTCTTTGTGCCAGTACCATACTGTCTTGATGACTGTGGCTTTGTAGTAGAGCCTGAAGTCAGGCAGGTTAATTCCTCTAGTTCCATTCTTCTTTCTCAAGATTGCTTTGCCTATTCGAGTTTTTTTTTTGTGTGTGTGTTTCCATACAAATCTTGAAATTATTTGTTCTAGTTCTGTGAAAAATACCTTTGGTAGCTTGATAGGGATTGTATTGAATCTATAGATTGCTTTGGGTAGTATACTCATTTTCACTATATTGATTCTTCCAATCCATAAATATGGTATATTTCTCCATCTATTTGTGTCCTCTTTGATTTCTTTCACCAATGTTTTATAGTTTTCTATAATAGGTCTTTTGTTTCTTTAGGTAGATGCATTCTTAAGTATTTTATTCTTTTCATTGCAAAGGTGAATGGAATTGTTTCTCTTTCTGTTTTCTCATTGTTGGTGTCTAGCAATGTAAGGGATTTCTCTGTTTTAATTTTATATCCTACAACTTTACTGTAGCCATTGATTAGCTCTAGTAATTTTCTGGTGGAGTCTTTAGGGTTTTCTATGGAGAGGATCATTTCATCTGCAAACAGTGATAGTTTTACTTCTTTTCCAATCTGGATTACTTTTATTTCTTTTCCTGCTCTTATTGCTGTGGCCAAAACTTCCAAAACTATGTTGAATAGTAGTGGTGAGAGTGGGCACCCTTGTCTTGTTCCTGACTTTATTACCATCACCTTCACTAGCTTTGTTCATAGTGATGCTTTCTAAGGCCCACTTGACTTCAAAAGCAATGAGCCTTAAAAAGCAATGAAATTGTGACACAGGTATCCCCCACTTTTCACAATTTCACTTGACACTACTTCGCTTTTACAAAAGACCTACATCAGTACAGGTTTCTTCTGCTATCTGAAAGAAAAGTGCTCCTCTGAAAATGTTCATAGGCTGAAATGGTGTAAAGCAAAGCAGCGGTTACCTTAGACACAGTCAAAGTTACAGTAGCTTGATGCTGAGATGCTGAGGGTAGTTCTCCAGGAAGGAGCTTCGTGGTGCCACTCTGGCTGCTTGGGTTGCTTGCGGCAAAGCAAATGCTGAAAGCTATCACTGCCTTTTTCCTTGAAAGTAAAAATCCTCCTCAGATTTATTTCAATTAGTAAAAGCAAGTACAGGTAGCCTCTGTGTTTTGAAAGGTTCACTTTATATCACTTCACTTTTATGAAAGACCAGTGTTACTACCTGTTCCCTGGTGGCTGGTAAAGAATTCGCCTGCAGTGTGGGAGACTTGGGTTCGATCCTTGGGTTGGGAAGATCTCCTGGAGAAGGGAAGGTGCCGGGGTCCAGCCCCGGTGGATCCAGGGATGCTCAAAGGTGGGACGGAGCAGGTGGATAGGAAAGGATAGGACAGGATAGCTCAGGACAGGATAGAACAGTAGGAAATTAATGAAAATAGGAGGCTGAATAACTTGGTTTACGGGGAAAGCCAATAAAACCTCAAGACAAGAGGTTTGCACCATCTACGTAGGCCACCGGCGTCCGCTTGAATCTCTAAAGGGGCCCCACCGTGGGTCCACTTTTCTCGCAGAACTTATAGCCAGGGCAAGTAAGTAGACGTGGTGAGCCTCCCGCTCCAGATGGGAATTCAGCCTGGAGTTAAAGTACAAGAGGACAGAGAGATAGAGAGAGAGAGGTGTGGGAGCCAGATGTCCCTAAAGAACGAGTCTAGGAAAGCGAGTCGTCGGAGGGACCGGCCTGCAGAACCGGTCTGAGAAAATCTGGTCCAGAGAAAAAAAAACCGCTCTGAGAAACTGTTCCCGAGAGAAACTGGTCTGGACAGACTGCTCTGAGAAAACTGTTCTCGAGGAAGCTGACTCCGACAGACTGCTCTGAAAAAACTGCTCTCGAGAAAGCTGGCTCCGAACTTTTTCACATTTTTTGGCAATGACAGCAGCCCTGACTCTTATCGAGAGCAGGCTTAGTCTCTGCATACCTAATTGTATACACAAGTCTTAGGTAATTTACATGATCTTCCAGCCAAAAGGCCAATTCGACAATTTACAGCTCTTCTCTGATAAGTGTTAGTTTTTCCAAGGTCTGGCGCCATTCTCGGGAGGTGCTCATCCCCTTTTTATACCATGAAGATCAATGAGTTTCACAAATTTTTGCAATGACAGCAGCCCTGACTCTTATCAAGAGCAGGCTTAGTCTTTGCATACCTAATTGTATACACAAGTCTTAGGTAATTTACATCATCTTCCAGCCAAAAGGCCAATTCGACAATTTACAGCTCTTTTCTGATAAGTGTTAGTTTTTCCAAGGTCTGGCGCCATTCTCGGGAGGTGCTAAATAATATTGGATTCTCATAAATGCAAGGACACAGCAAACAGGAGTACAAATGATTTATAAAAGAAACAATTAACTCAAAGGCCTAGTGTTGCTAACATCAAAAAAAAAACTACTACATTTCTATCCCCAAATATAGTTTGTATAGCAGAAACTTCCAGGTGCAGATAAGGAGGTCTGGCAACAGTCATTGAAGCAACAGTGAAATAAATCTATTAAGGCTTTGGCTCTTAGGAAAGGTTTGTAACTTAAGACACTTCAAGGCTCTTTTGCCCTCACAGCTGGGGGTTGTGAGCAATTCACAGGCTTGTAAAAGGTCAGGGGAACCTGTTTAGGCAGGCTAGAGTCTTATCAAAGGGGGTTGGGCTGCAGCACTCCTTTCAAATGCAGGGAGCTAAGACAGTGAATTAACTCTATCCGAGAAACTGGCAGAAAACAGTGGAGAAACAGACAAATACAGAACAAATTTTTATTATTGGGGCACATGCTCAGGAAAAACCAGGGAGAAATCCGATGACTCAGACTGCCCTGACATCTGAGTTTGCCACGTGACCCTGTCATGGGTGGGATTCCTCACGCTGGCTTCCCACAATGTTCAATGAGTTGGTGATGCCATCCACCCATCTCATCCTCTGCCTTCCCCTTTTCCTCTTGCCCTCAACCTTTCCCAGCATCAGGGTCTTTTCTAATGAGTTGGCTCTTTGCATCAGGTTGCCAAGGTACTGGAGCTTCAGCTTCAGCATCAGTCCTTCCAGTGAATATTCAGGGTTGATTTCCTTTAGGATGGACTGGTTTGATCTCCTTGCTGTCCAAGGGACTCTCAAGAGTTTTCTCCAGCACCACAGTTCGAAAGCTTTCTTTGGTGCTCAGCCTTCTTTAAAGGGGTAACTAAATTAAACGGGGATGGGCCCTCATCCCGTTAGACTGGTGTGCTTATCAGAGCAGATTAGGACCCAGAGAGTCCAGGGTAAGGAGCCCATGAGGACACAGCAGGAAGGCGGCATCTGCCAGCCTGGGGGAGAGGCCTCAGC
The DNA here is from genome assembly GCA_006408695.1 of Aepyceros melampus. Classification (NCBI taxonomy): domain Eukaryota; kingdom Metazoa; phylum Chordata; class Mammalia; order Artiodactyla; family Bovidae; genus Aepyceros; species Aepyceros melampus. Next base: position 26,564 of record SJXQ01013174.1, on the reverse strand, counting down.
AGAAGCCAGCCCTGTGACATCTTGGTCTCAGACTGCCAGCCTCCAGGTTGCATGACAATAAATCCCTGTTTTAGCTGCCGGGACTGTGGTGCTTTGTTTCGGCAGCCCTGGCAAACTCAGGCAGATTGGGAAAAGTGCCCCAGCTGGCGCACACCCCCTGGAACCCCAGGCTTGAGCTACGTGGCTGTAAGGCAGGCTTGGACATGGGTGCAGAGGGAGGGCACTGGCCCCTCCTGTAGTCAGTTGAAGTTGTTGAAACTCATTAGTTATGTCCAACTCTTTGCAACCCCACAGACTGCAGCCTACCAGGCTCCTCTGTCTATGGGGATTCTCCAGGCAAGAATACTAGAGTGAGTTGCCATGCCCTCCTCCAGGGGAATCATCCCCACCCAGGGATCGAACCCAGGTCTCCCACATTGCAGGCTGATTCTTTACCGTCTGAGCCACTCGGGAGGCGAAATTTATTTCTGGAGTAAGTGAGAGCTAAAGCCAGATCCAGGACATCGCCAGAGAAGTGGGGGTCGAGCAGGGAAGGTCACTGAGAGATGTGGGGGGTGAAGGCTGAGGTTGGAGGTCTCACGAGCTGGGTCCCCAGGGTGTGCTTTGAACTTGGGGTGGGGCGAGGGAATGGAGACCCTGTGTGCAGTGAGAGGTTGGCAGTTTTTCGAGGCTCCATGGAGGACCGCGGAGGTGTGGGGAAGACGGGGAGGGTGCAGTGTGAAACCACCACAGGTCACCCTGCGGGAGACAGCAACGCTGAGAGCAGCAGGGAGACTCGTGTCTGGGGGAACAACCCTGAGGCTGGCTGGGGCAGGGGGTGGGACACCAGGGAGGGCCGGGAATGCCTGGGTTCCCTGGGCATTGAGAACCTCGGTCCCTGTCACAATGGGCCAGGATTCCAGGGACATCTAAACTGAGGTTCTGCAGAGCAGGCTCAGCACAGAAAGGGCGGGAGGCGCGGAGGGGTCCTGGAGGACCCCCAGGGCCGCCATGAAGATCCGCAACGAGGCGGAGATGGAGGAGCAGATCCAGGAGCTGAAGACCATCACTCGGCTCCAGGGTGCGCCTGCCACCGGGTGACTCGGGGCTCCAGGTGCAGGACTGTCAGTCCTAACACAGAGGCGGCCCAGAGCAAACTGGCTAGGGGCCAGGCCACTGCTCACCCGCAAGCAGAGCTGGGAGAATGGGTGGGGAGGGGCTGCCGTGGGGAGGGGCTGGAGAAGCTGGGGGCTTCAAAGAAATTTGTGAGTATAGTGGGCCCAAAGCCAGAGGGGACAGGGGCGTCT
>SJXQ01013173.1:3898-42102 GCA_006408695.1 Aepyceros melampus | reverse complement strand
CGAGTCTGAGTGAACTCCAGGAGATGATGATGGACAGGGAGGCCTGGCGTGCTGCGATTCATGGGGTCGCAAAGAGACAGACACGACTGAGCGACTGAACTAAACCGAACTGAATAGGGCTCAGAACTATCCTACAATTTGCAGTTTCAGGGGGAGTCTTAGAATCTTTTCCCTGGCTAAAAAGGACCACCACAATAGGAACATACACAAGGCTAGTTAACAGCAGAGCCCTCGCTAGCTTCTGCGGACATGAAGTATAAACAATGGGCAGGGCATGAGTCTTTAATTTTTTTGTAACTGAAGCATAACTTACCCTATCTTGCCTAATAGAACATCTCAGTGAAAAATCTTTCTTATTTTTCATCTGAGAAAATACAAATAATTAATTTATCTTTAATGATCATCTTTAAAGGCTACTTTACTAGAACTTAACTCAAGTTGATTTGAAATCTGATGATGAACTAAATGGATTATATATATATATATTACAAAATAAGTTTCTATATTTTAAATCTATTCATTCAGATGCTTGTAGTTATATTTAAATAATTTTTCTTTTTTATCCAGTTTTCTTATAAGCCAAAGTCATCATTCTGTATGGCTGATATAATCTATAGAATTTACCTAAATGAGTATCTTTTGTAACAATATTGTCTACATGGAATGATTTTAGATGTATTGGTTTCATAAAAAAGTTATTTTTAATATAATTATCTGCTTTAGCACAAAATGTGGATTTCTTTTTTTCTCAACTGATTTTTTGCATACATGTCTGTAATGCCTGGTAGTGCATATTTCCTTGCTCCTCTGATTCTAAAGATAGCTGAAAAGAAATCACCAGTTTATTATTATTTGTTAGAAACACTAATTGACTACTATGGATTCAACTTCTACTTTCAATCCAGTTCAGTCGCTCAATGTGTCTGACTCTTTCAGTCCCATGAACTGCAGCACGCCAGGCCTCCCTGTCCATCACCAACTCCTGGAGCTCACCCAAACTCATCTCCATTGAGTTGATGATGCCATCCAACCATCTCATCCTCTGTCAGCCCCTTCTTCTCCTGCCTTCAATCTTACCCAGCATTAAGGTCTTTTCAAATGAGGCAGCTCTTTGCATCAGATGGCCAAAGTACTGCAGTTTCAGTTTAATAATAGTCCTTCCATTGAACACTCAGGGTTGATCCCCTTTAGGATGGACTGGTTGGATTTCCTTGCAGTCCAAAGGACTCTCAAGAGTCTTCTCCAACACCACAGTTCAAAAACATCTTCTTCTGTGCTCAGCTTTCTTTATAGTCTAACTCTCACATCCATACATGACTAGTGGAAAAAACATAGCCTTGATGAGACAGACCTTTGTTGGCAAAGTAATGTCTCTGCTTTTTAATATGCTGTCTAGTTTGATCATAACTTTCCTTCCAAGGAGCAAGAGTCTTTTAATTTCATGGCTGCAGTCACCATCTGCAGTGATTTTGGAGCCCCCAGAAATAAAGCCTGACACTGTTTCCCCATCTATTTGACATGAAGTGATAGGACCGGATGTCATGTTCTTAGTTTTCTGAATGTTGAGCTTTAAGCCAACTTTTTCACTCTTCAATTTCACTTTCATCAAGAGGCTCTTTAGTTCTTCACTTTCTGCCATAAGGGTGGTGTCATCTGCATATCTGAGGTTATTGATATTTCTCCCGGCAATCTTGATTCCAGCTTCAGCTTTATACAGCCCAGTGTTTCTCATGATGTGCTCTGCATATAAGTTAAATAAGCAGGGTGACAATATGCAGCCTTGACATACTCCTTTTCCTATTTGGAACCAGTCTGTTGTTCCATGTCCAGTTCTAACTATTGCTTCTTGACATGCACACAGATTTCTCAAGAGGCATGTCAGGTGGTCTGGTATTCCCATCTCTTGAAAAATGTTCCATAGTTTGTGGTGATCCACACAGTCAAAGGCTTCAGCATAGTCAATAAAGCAGAAATAGATGTTTTCAGGAACTTTGTTGCTTTTTTGATGATCCAGTGGATGTTGGCAATTTAATCTCTGGTTCCTCTGCCTTTTCTAAAACCAGCTTAAATATCTGGAAGTTCATGATTCACGTGTTGCTGAAGCCTGGCTGGAGAATTTTGAGCATTTCTTTACTAGTGTGTGAGATGAGTGCAATTGTGCATTAGTTTGTACATTCTTTGGCATTGTCTTTTTTGGGATTGAGATGAGAACTGACCTTTCCCAGTCCTGTGGCCACTGCTGAGTTTTCCAAATTTGCTGGTATATTGAGTGTAGCACTTTCATAGCATCATCTTTTAAGATTTGAAAAGCTCAACTGGAATCCCATCCCCTCCACTAGCTTTGTTCCTAGTGATGCTTCCTAAAGCCCACTTGACTTCTCATTCCAGGATGTCTGGCTCTAAGTGAGTGATCACACCATCATGATTATCCAGGTCATGAAGATCTTTTTTGTACAGCTCTTCTGTGTATTCTTGCCACTTCTGAATATCTTCTGCTTCTGTGAGGTCCATACCATTTCTGTCCTTTATTGTGCCCACCTTTGCATGAAATGTTCCCTTGGTACTTTAAGCATAGGTTATTCAACCCCCTATTTTGTCTTAGCCCCACCTCCTGGAAATCACCAGTCTAGTCTTTTTTCTGTGGGTCTGACCATTTTAGACACCTCATACCTCATAAATGGGATCAAACAGGATGTGGGCAGTTGCTAATCAATGGATATAATGTTTCAGTTATCCAAGATGACTAGGTTCTCTGGAGAACACTGTGCCCATAGTTAAAAATTCTGTACGTACACTTGAAAACTTATTAGAAGAGTATATTTGATGTTAAATATTCTGACTACAATAAAAAATGTAGTTAAATGTTTAATTTTTAATTTTAGAACTAATGTACTTTGAGATTAATCATAGTAATAATATTTTTAGAGAAAGCTTATGTTTAAGTAGAGGTGACAAGATTTATTATAGGAATATTCCTTATTCTACATTTTCTGAAATATATTCTGAAATATGAGGCACATAATTTAATACAGTTAATGTCAATCACTACTGTTAGTGTAGTATAACATTTTATTATGAACTACTTTATTTGCAGTGTTTCTGACTGTAGTCTCAAAACAGCTAATAATTCGTAAGATCCTGTGATCTTTCCCGATAGATTTTAATGCTATGTGTAAGAAATTAACACTTCAATTATTGTGTGAGTTGTATTGCATGAAATACACATAATACTGTGTATTTAATGCTTTAAGAATAATTATAAGTAAAACAAATTAACAAATAATATATATTTAATATAAGGAAGACATGTGCCAAGTTTTCTTATGGAGAAGTAGTAAAGAAGAATGAAACTCTGAGTTGTTACCAAGTCTGAATTTTAGAATTAAAAAGTTAATTTATTTAATTAAATTTATATCTCCTTCCAGTTTGAGAAAATCCATATTAACAGATTGGAAACTAACTTATAATGCAGGTGAAAGGATGTAAGTAGAATAATTAGGACTTTAAATGATTGAATGGATCCTTCAAATGTGCTGAAAAACAATTTGTTTTCCTAAAACCATTGGAGTTTTATTTTTCTGAAGTTATTCTTTGTTTGATCCCAGTCATGTAGAGATTATTTTAAATGAATAAATTTTTGCCAGAGAATTGAATACAAAAAACCTGCCATCTTTTAGTATATTTTATTTTAAAATAAATTTGTATATATTTAAGGTGTGCAACATGATGATTTAATATACATATATATGAAATGATTATACCAGCTAAAATAATTAACATCATCTCCTCATTAGTTACCATTTGTCTGTGTTGGTGAGAGCATCTGAATTTGCCCTTTAAGCAAATTTCCAATATTCAATACATTATTATTGACTTTATTTTTTTTTTCTTTTTAATTAAATTTTATTTTTTAGTTTGTTTTGCTTTACAATACTGTATTCGTTTTGCTATTATTATTGACTTTAGTCATCATGCTGTACGTTAGATCTCTTCACCTTATATAACTGCAGCTTTGTACTGTTTAACCAACATCCTCCCATGGTGGCCACCATTCTACTCTTTGCTTCTACATATTTCAGTAATCCGACTTCTATACATATAGCCAAAGAAGATGAAATCAGTATCATAAAGAGATATTTGCACCCCCATTTTCAGCAGCATTATCCATAATAACTAAGATATGGAAACACCTGGGTGTTCCTCAGTGAACAAACGCGTAAAGAAATTCTGATACACACACAGAGGAATATCGTTTGGCCTTTAAAAAAATGGGAGATTGTCCCCTTTGCAACAACATGGTGAACCTGGAGGGCTTTATGCTAAGTGAAATAAGCCAGATACCAAGGGAAAAAAAATTGCATGATCTCATTTATATGTGGAATCTAATTCCATTGAGTTAACATCATTGTTAATAGAGGAAGTTTAACTTATAATACCTGCTACTGAAATTTAATCATTAAATGATTTTATTATTAAAGAATGTTAAATGTTATGTTTATACTTCTTCTAATAATCTCTGTTCTTCTAATCATATTTACCCTGATTAGAATAAATAGAATTGTCCCAATTATATATTAACACTGTTCTTATATTTCCTATTTCCCTAAACTACTGCTTTTTATTTAATTCTTTTGATCTTTTAAATTTATTTTTAATTGGAGAATTATTGCTTTATAATGTTGTGCTGGTTTCTATCAGGCAACAGTGTGAATCAACCCTAAGTACATATATATCCCCTCTCTTTTGAACCTGCTTGCCACCCCAGCCCATCCTACATCTCTAGGTTGTCACAGAGTACTGGTCGAGCTCCTTGGGTTATATAGCAACTTCCCAAAGCTATGTATTTACATATGATAATATATATGTTTCTGGATTGCTAAATATTTTAAATCAGCATTGCCTGAGTCATTGTTTTTATTGGAAGTAATACAGTCAGAGAAAATAATAACCGGTGTCTCTGCTGCTGCTGCTAAGTCGTTTCAGTCATGTCGGACTCTGTGCAACCCCATAGACGGCAGCCCACCAGGCTTCGGCATCCCTGGGATCCTCCAGGCAAGAATGCTGGAGTGGGTTACCATTGCCTTCTCCCTTCATTCAAGGTGACTAACATACAAAACATACAAAAGACCTCTTTATTTATATAACTGATTATAAGAATGCTGAGACTGACATTTTCATGCAAACTGGTATATTCAAGAATGGAAGATCTGAAAAGTTTTTAAAAAATTAACCAGCATATTAATTTATATACTCAAGCTCTTGCTTAGGATTATTAACTAAAACATATTTTTTCTACTAACAAGTTAGTAGGGTGTAATTTTGGTGAGTTAATGAGGTGAGAATTTAAATAATTCAGTTTTTTTCCCCTCTCATTTAGTCAGATAGTGAACTTATATGAATGCCCCATAAAATGTCAGTACACTTTTCATGTCCTCTATTTGTCCTTACAGAAGCAGTGACTATTAAAATGATAGGCATTACAGAGGTTGAAAATAAATTCATAATTACCAAGCGGAAAAGGGGGGATGGAAAAATTGGGAGATTGGGATTGACATATAAAATAGATAACTAATAAGGACCTACCATATAGTGCAGGGAACTCTACTCTGTAATTACCTATAATAGGAAAATAATCTAAAAATGAATAGATATATGTATATATATATAGGTATGTGTATATGAGTAGATATGTATATGAGTAGATATATGTATATCTGAGGCTTCCTGGGTAGTTCAGTTGGTTAAGAATCTGCCTGCAATGCAGGAGACTGGAGTTCGATTCCTGGGTTGGAAAGATTCCCCTGGAGAAGGAAATGACAACCCACTCCAGTATTCTTGCTTGGAGAATCCCATAGCAGAGGAGCCTGGCAGGCTACCGCCCATGGGGTAGCAAGAATCAGACACGACTTAGCAACTGAACCACCACATCTATATGTGTAACCGACTCTGTTATACACATGAAACTAATGCAACACTGTAAATCAACTATACTCCAATAAAATAATAAAAAAAAAGAAAATAATAAGAACTCTAAAGACTTTAGAAGTTTCTTGGTGAATGTTCCAGGGGAAATAATACAATTTCATATATTGTAATATTTGAATAGCAGAATTTATTTTAATAGTTTTATAAATGATTGAATAATGATATTGTGTAGTCTATTATATAATAATATACAGTTTATATAGTTAATTATACAATAATCCTTGTATACTCATTCAGGATCTGAATGAGGCACTTAATTAAAAAAAAATGTGCTACAGTTTGTAAGGAAAATTATAAACTTCATGTAAGGTGAGAGCTATTTAATATTTCTATATGTCAACTTCCATATAGGAAATGTATATAGACATGTCTCTTTCCCATTATGGTCATAGATTACATTATGAAAGGGTCCAGTTCTTAGAAAAATCATGTCACATAAAAAAGTGTTCTTACCTTACATGTGAGTTATGTTCAAAAAGTTCTGTGTAAGATATTTATTGAGAATTCCAATTGTGTGTTCCCAGAGAAAGAGGAGTATTTATGGTAGCTGGTGAGAAAGCTCTCAGAACAGCTTACTAAAGTTTTCCCCCAGACTCTAGTGTACTTATAATTATTAATAGGCATTTCAAGGAAGAGTAGAATTTCATGAGTAAATATACTGATTATGTTGAAGTTGAATACATTAAGTAAGTTTTCTTACTGTAAGATTCTTCAGTACCTTAAATGTTTATGTGCATTTTAGGATACAACATACCATGTTTCTGAAATATATTTTGCCATAAATTTCTAATGCTTTTTAAAAGCTCAGAGGACGTTTAATTTTCTCTAAGGTATCAAATAGTATTATTAGGGTCAAGTTATATTTGGACGACTTCACATGCATTAACTTTTTAAAGGTATGTGTGTAATCTGAATAAAAAGTAAAATTTTGCTTGCTACTTCCAAGTATGGATATCCTTTTATTTTTTTTATTTTTTTTTTTTTAATAAATTTTATTTTTTAGTTTGTTTTGCTTTACAATACTGTATTCGTTTTGCTATACATTGACATGAATCAGCCACGAGTGTACATGAACTCCCAATCCCGACCCCCAAGTATGGATATCCTTTTAAACATATAGACAATATTTTAAACAGGTTGTTGCTCAATGGATATGTTATATTTATCCTGTGGGCTTTTGAACCTTCTGTAACCATAACCTTCTCTGTATCCATACCCCCTTGCAAAGCCCAGTTTGCAAAGTGCACAAAATATTATTTCATTTGGTCTTTACTGAAACTTTCTAAAGCATGAAGCTGAGGCCCTAAAAGATTCACAGCCTTCATGCTTGGATGGAGAAGGAAATGGCAACCCACTCCAGTGTTCTTGCCTGGAGAATCCCAGGGACGGAAGAGCCTAGTGGGCTGCCGTCTATGGGATCGCACAGAGTCGGACATGACTGAAGCAACTTAGCAGCAGCAGCAGCAACAGCAGCATGCTTGGAAGACTATTGAGGAAAGAAGTGAGATTTGAATTTGAGATCTGGTGCATAATGATAATAGATGCAGTCAATGACTGTGCATTTTATACTATTCCTTCGGAAGTTGTCTGCATCTTTCAAGTCTTCCATATTTTTTATTTTTTATCTTCTGTATTTTTCAAATCTACATTTTCTCATTTTTCATATTTTTCATTTTCCTTTCACCTTTGCTCTCCAATTTAACCTTTATTCTCACTCGAAGAGTTATCTTCCTTCTTTTTTTTTTTTCTCCACAACTCCTTTTCAACTTAGATCTTCTATGGAAAATGACCCTTAAAACATTTGATCTATTTGAGTCACCAATATATTTGTGACTAAAATATTTAGGGTTAGGGTTAGGGTGACTAACCCTAGTAAAATATTTGGGTCACCAATATTGACTAATTATTGATCATTTTTCTCTCTCTTAATGGGTTTTGTTGAAAGCTCCAAAGAAAAAATAAAATTTAAAAGTTTCATTCCTTTGGTTATATTGTAGTTATCTCTTAGAATTAAATAAAAATGATTAAAATTGATTTAAAAGTAGAGAATTTTTTGAGTATGTAAAAGTACAAGATGAGATTTTGAAGATCTATTTTTCAGAGAAAATCCTAGACTGTACATACTAGTCATTTTATCAAGGTTGCTATGTAGCATCCAAAATTAGTGTGTGGGGGCTTTCAGTGGAGAAAGAAGGAATTACTTACTCTGCTCTTCTCTCCAAGGCACCTTTCTCCATATGTTCGGTACAGCATGGATGCAGTGGAAGGGTAAAGGGAGCCAAGCAAGAGGATGAAGGGGAGGGGTGCCATGGCTGAGAGACTGGGAGGCTGGGAGGAGTAGAAGAGCCTAGCCTATGACAATGATGACGGCCTCCTGGTGATGGAGAAGATGGCAAAGGCAAAAGTGAGGAGCACCCTATGTGCTTTGAAAGATAAAAGTAATATTTATGGAAAGTATATGAGAATAGATATTTTCTGTGCTTATCAGTAAAGGTAGTAAAAATATAAGTTAAAAATACAATATTTAGAATTGCCCATACATGAATTCAAGTCCCATATCTGCCACTTACCAATGATATGGCTTGAACAAAACTTTTTAACTCATGTAAACATCATTTTATGCATCTGGAAAATGGGTGCATGTGAGATAAGCTATCTCTCATAGGTTTTAATTTGTCAGTTAAATGTGCTGCTACTTTTAAAATGCTTGGCACTAAGAGTTCTTCAATAAATCCTGCTGAAGTTATTGGTATCAAGAAGGCTGTACCTATAAATCTGGGACTCCCTGAATATGTACTTTAAAATTTTCAGACCCATTTGCTTTTGTAAAGTCAGCTCATTCCTTCTGGTGGAAATGCTGTTTATCAATTAACTTTATAGTAATTTCCCCTTCTGTTGTAAAAGTGCAGCTTTAGTAAACAATGACTCAAGAACAGTACCAGAAAATGTACTAAATTTTCCAAACTGACTTGATTCAGTAAACAACTATTAATTAGACTATACAAATAAATTATAAAAATCCAATTTATTTTTAAAATTAATTTTTATTGGAGTATCGTTGATTTACAATGTTGTGTTAGTTTTAGGTGTATAGCAAAGTGAGTCAGTGATACATACATATACTCTTTTCTAGATTCTATTCCCACATAGGCCATTACAGAGCACTGAGTAGAGTTCTGTATGGTATACAGTAGGTTCCCATTAGTTATCTATTTTATATATAATTGTTGTTCAGTCGCTCAGTCATTTATGACTCTCTGTGACCCCGTGGACTATAGCATGCCAGACTTCCCTGTCCTTCACTTTATCTCCTGGGGTTTCCTCAAACTCATGTCCATTGAGTCGATGATGCTATCCAACCATCTCATCCTCTGTCAACCTTTTCTTCTGCCCTCAAACCTTCCAAGCATCAAAGTCTTTTCCAATGAGTCTGCTCTTCACATCAGCGTCCCCTTTTCCAATGAATATTTAGGATTGATTTCTTTTAGGATCGACTGCTTTGATTTCCTTGGGTATATGTCTATCCCAATCTCCCAATTTATTTCTCTCCCGACCTTCCCCCATAGTAACCCTAAGTTTGATTTCTATATCTGTGGATCTATTTCTATTTGTAAATAAGTCTATTTGTACCAGTTTTTAGATTCCTTGTATAAGTGTATCATATAACATTTGTCTTTCTCTATTTGACTTGCTTCACTCAGTATGACAAATTCTAAGTCCATCCACACTGATGAAAATTACTTCATTTCATTCTTTTTTAAAGGGAACTGGTCACTATATTATTTTTATTATTGTAAATTTGTATTTTTTGAAAACAGTTGTTTCCAATGATTTGACTGCTTGTATCAAAGCCAAATAGGTGAATTCAGGTATATATAAACATGTATTAAAAATACAATGTGAGGGTTTTTTTTTTTTTTTTTTTTTTAAGAATTGTGTCCCAATGTAAAATAACTAGTGATGTGTTCTCTTGAAACCATTAATAAATTGTTGATCTAACATTGATATGCCACTAAAGGGCTCTTCTTCTATCTTTGTTACTACTTTTGAACTTTTTATCATAAATAGCATTCAGAAAGAATTAATAGGAATCCAGTTAGAGTTGTTAAACAAAGTTGGTACTTTTGGTGATATGTTATTAATAGTTTTTTATGTGTAATGCATTGATTATATGGTTTTATTTATATTATTTTATTCAGATGGAAAGAATAGATTCAGAAAGCTAATTAACATACTCTTGAGTCAGATAGCTGGAAGTATGCAAAGTCATGAATTTCAACTAGTCTTTTCTTATTCCAAAATCTATTTTTCTAACTGGTATACCTCACTGCCATTTAAAAAAAAATCACCGTTAAAAAATAATCTTCCTTCCACATTGAAATTTTCAGTTTGCTGTGTTATGAATACCTCCCAATCTAATTTCTGCCACATTATGTCAATGTAAATATGAAATGATTGGCTAATAGTAGCCAACATTTACTGAGTAATTAATAGTCTGTATTATGTGTTTCAAAATGCAGTCTTTAATACTTACAACCACTATTTGAAGAAGCGGAAATTGTTTTTACCCTCATTTCTCCTAAGATGGAGAAACAGCCTAAAGGAGGCAAATATGTTGATACAACTAGAAATGAGCAGAGTTGTTATTCAAATCCAGGTATGTCTGATTCTGAAGCTCTTTACCACTTTCCTGTTTTGCCCTTTGATATCATGAAGCTATATATTAATATGATTTAGTAATTCTTATGATGAGAAAAACATATACAAAGACAGAAATTTCTAGACCTGAAATAACCTACATAACCTGACAGATAATTGCTAGTAAACCAAAATTCTTCAAACCAAGATGTTATGGGCTTCATATTTATACTCAACTCGAAATTCAGGTTAAGGTGAATTGAAAGTTTAAGATGCCCTGGGGTAGGTGGTATGGTCAAATGGTTTGGAGTTTTGTTCATCTGTAAAAGTGTGGGTACACATACATATAGCTATGTATCTCCTTATTCTTTAAGACAACTGAGTTACGATATTTAGCTGAACAATCATGTTCTTTGTTTTCTTGCCTTCAAATAAGCCACTTTTTTATAACCCGGAATGTTTTTTGTCTTCTCCACTCACAAACCTTTTAATACAGTACTTGAAAAAGCCTGGCTTTAAGGGCCCTCTCTAAGGGGCAGCTTAGGATAGTGATTAAGAAGAGAATCCAAAGTCAGAATGCCTGGACTCAGACCTCTTTCTGGGTATGACTTTATTTTACTTTTTAATGTATTTGTGGCTCAGCTTCCTCATCTGTGAAATGGGTATAAAAATAATATTATTTTAGAAAGGGTTGTTATAAAAGCTAAACAAGTAATTTTTGAAAGTATGTAAATTGATGTCTGGAATAAAGTAAGAACTGATAAGTACTTACTAAATAAAGAAATTGAAAAAAAAATAAAGTCTTCACTGCTAACCTTGTTCAGTGTATGCTTTGTCCCCTATTTCCTGAATCACAGGATTCACTTCCTAGGGCACTTGCCACTTTGCCTTCTCTTATGATTACTTATCTGCATACCTTTTAACTTACAGTAGATTATAAACTTCTTGTGAAGAGACGACTTCTTCCATTGCTTCAGGTTATTGTTCAATAAGATTTATGCATAAGTGAATCCATGACTGTCTAGAGGCAGGTGAGTGACTTCCATTTCCTTCGATCAAAGAGAACATCGCTGATGGTTTTAACACCATTGCATCACCTGTCACAATAAGATGGCAGTTAACCCTGTGGAAATCGTGTGCCTCCTATGATCCTTTGATGCCTTCTCTGTGTCGTATGTGAAATAATGTTCTTACAAAATTGTCCATGTCCAAATCCCAGAACCTGTTACCTACCTTACCTGTCAAAAGGACTCTGCAGATGTAATTATTTTAAGGATAATCCTGGCTTTTCCAGGTGGGTCCATTGTAATCACAGGGGTCCTTACAAGAAGGGGATAATGGAAGCAAAGGTTATACTGGTGCCATGATTGAGGCTGTGATTGAACCCAGATCTCCCGCATTGCAGGAAGATTCTTTACCATCTGAGCCATCAGGGAAGCCCCACCCCCCGCTCCCAGCCAAATTAAAACAAATAAAGTGTATTTTCTTCTTGGAAGTTGGCTGAAGTTTTTATGAAAATTAGTTTATCATGCTCATAAGAAAAAAAAAAAAAAACCTAAATCAATACTTTAATTCATTTTTAAAAAATGCAAGTATCACAAACCAACTACAGAGTTTCTTTTTAATAAATCCAGTCTTGGAATAATGAGTAAAAATGTTAAAACTTCTTCTCTCCTAAGCGGTAATATGTTAGCTCTTTCTATCAAGGCTCCCTTCCCTCACTCTCCCATCTCCACTCACTGATCCTCCTTCCAAGCAGCAGTTGCATTTTGGGTGGTCCTAAGTGGAGAGTGAACAGAAGGGCAATGGCCGAGATGATGCTGTCAGTCCCATTTTAATAAACAGTCTCCAGAAATACTGAACAGAAGCTTTAATAGCATTCCTGGCAATAACCACCCCTGCTCCCCATGTATTTTGAGCCCGATTTAATTTGAATTAAATAGAAATAAAAACTCCTTACCATTGCACCCTAATGACTGTAATTTTCTCTCAAGCTGTTACTTACAGACACAGTATGTTACACCTTGGAAGGAATATTCTTATCCTTTTTTAATTGAATCTCAAGGCTAATGTCTTTATTTAAAAAACTAACATTTCTGAAAGATGAATGTTAATACTGTGAATTAATATGACATATAAGCCCTTCTGGAATTTCCACAGGAAGATAAATTACAAAGTTAGATGTCTTCCTTTTGTTACATTTATTTTAGCCCATCCAATGATACCACCCAGTTTGTCTTTTTTCAGGGCTGTAATACTCCTGTCAGCAGCTCTGTTGGAGCATTTAACTCACCACATATCTGTAACCTGATTGCCAGAGCCAAAAGCATCTCCACTATGACTTCAAGTAGTTCACTTCTCTGGTGCCAGATGGTATGCAAATTGACCTTTCTCAGAGATACAGATGTCACTGTGCCCAGAGTTCGTTAGAGTGTCTATATCTACTCCTGCTGGGAATACAATTTGGTAGAAAAACTCTTTGGCCGCCCTGCCGATGATCTGTAGACGATACTCATTCCCAGATGACAACTTTAATATGTGCTTTTCTATTCATCAGAATGACAAAGAACAAAGATTCAAAATTAGGAATGAACATATATTTTGAAGCTGGATCAAAGGAGAGACCTCATGCAAAAATTAGAAAGAGTACTAAAAAGAAATATGATTGAATGAGAGATCTAATTTGTCATCCCTTCCTTCCCTCATTGTAAATGCTGCCAAGCAGAATATCAAACCGTTCACAGCTAATGGAGTAAGGGAACCTGTTTGTATCCATGAATCAACTCCTTGGAATTGAAAGGAGCCAGTAATGAATGGTGGAGAAAGCAATGGCATCCCACTCCAGTACTCTTGCTTGGAAAATCTCATGGACGGAGGAGCCTGGGGCTGCAGTCCCTGGAGTCACTGCGAGTCGGACAGGACTGAGCGGCTTTGTTTTCACTTTTCACTTTCATAATTGGAGAAGGAAATGGCAATCCACTCCAGTGTTCTTGCCTGGAGAATCCCAGGGACGGCAAAGCCTGGTGGGCTGTCGTCTATGGGGTCACACAGAGTTGGACACGACTGAAGTGACTTAGCAGCAGTAATGAATGGAAGGAACGTCAGTGTTAAGAAAAGTACCTGAATTAGGTAAGATTCAGTTTTCAGGATGAATACCTGAATCCAAACCCTTCACCTAAAGTTTTCTTTTGTTAGTATCTGGCCATTTTAAAAGGACTTTTCTTTGGCTCCAATTCTACCTCATGGGATGGTAGAATAGGATTATTTTTCTGTTTTTAAGTACTTTTAGATCATCTGATAACCTAACTTAATGCAGTTCATCATATATTTAAAGATTTGAAGAAAATTTTAGCCTATGACATTTTGGAAGATAGATATACTTTAGAATAAAAACATTTGCAATAATAAAAATTTAAAAGTTATTTGTGATTTAAATGTGCCCACAACACTGTCTTCTTTGTTAGAAAGACATGTAAAATCCGAGAATATTTTATATAATCATGTGTAATCTTAGGAATGAAATTTAACTATGGAGAAACAGGGTGTATATTTTCCACGTATTTTTCATTGCTATAGTTGTGCTGGACTTCAGTTCGGAAAACATTAATGGACAAATACAATGATAGTATTCTACTTTTGCAGTGTTACACAATACATCAGATAACTAAATTATTTTTATGCCAAAAATATTTTTAGAAATTATCCTAGAGAAAACCCAAAACTATATTCTACAAATACTTAAGACAATCAGTTGGTGTGTAGATGTAGCTTCAAATTGAAGAACTGGTGTATTTGTTTGAATTTGAGGTAGAATAATAATGTCAAGGTGAGTGATCACACCATCATGATTATCTGGGTCATGAAGCTCTTTTTTGTACAGTTCTTCTGTGTATTCTTGCCACATCTTCTTCCTATCTTCTGCTTCTGTTAGGTCCATACCATTTCTGCCCTTTATTGAGACCATCTTTGCATGAAATGTTCCCTTGGAATCTCTGATTTTCTGAAGAGATCTCTACTCTTCCCCATTCTATTGTTTTCCTCTATTTCTTTGCCAGAGAAGGCAATGGCACCCCACTCCAGTACTCTTGCCTGGAAAATCCCATGGATGGAAGAGCCTGGTAGGCTGCAGTCCATGGGGTTGCTAAGAGTCGGACATGACTGAGTAGCTTCACTTTCACTTTTCACTTTCATGCATTGGAGAAGGAAATGGCAACACACTCCAGTGTTCTTGCCTGGAGAATCCCAAGGACAGTGGAGCCTGATGGGCTGCTGTCTATGGGGTCGCAGAGTCGGACACGACTAAAGCAACTTAGCAGTAGCATTTCTTTGCACTCATCACTGAGGAAGGCTTTCTTATCTCTTCTTGCTATTCTTTGGAACTTTGCATTCAAATGGGTATATCTTTCCTTTTCTCCTTCATTTTTCACTTCCTTTTTTCACAGCTATTTGTAAAGCCTCCTGAGACATCCAGTTTGCTTTTTTGCATTTGTTTTTCTTGAAGATGGTCTTGATCCCTTTCTCCTGTAGAATTTCATGAACCTCCATCCATGGTTCATCAGGCACTCTGTCTATCAGATCTAGTCCCTTAAATCTATTTCTCACTTCCACTGTATAATCATAAGGGATTTGATTTAGGTCATACATGAATGGTCTAGTGGTTTTCCTCACTTTCTTCAATTTAAGTCTGAATTTGGCATTAAGGAATTCATGATCTGAGCCACAGTCAGCTCCCAGTCTTGTTTTTGCTGTCTGTATAGAGCTTGTCCAACTTTGGCTGCAAAGAATATAATCAGTCTGATTTTGGTGTTGGCCCTCTGGTGATGTCCATCTGTAGAGTCTTCTCTTGTGTTATTGGAAGAGGATGTTTGCTATGGCCAGTGTGTTCCCTTGGCAAAACTCTATTATCCTTTGCCCTGTTTCATTCTGTACTCCAAGGTCAAATTTACCTGTTACTCCAGGTAATTCTTTACTTCCTACTTATCCATTCCAGTCCCCTATAATGAAAAGGACATCTTTTTTGGGGCATTAGTTCTAAAAGGTCTTGTAGGTTTTCACAGAAGTGTTCAACTTCAGCACCTTCAGTGTTACTGATCGGACCATAGACTTGCATTAACTTGATATTGAATCGTTTGCCTTGGAAACCAACATAGATCATTCTGTTGTTTTTGAGACTGCATCCAAGTACTGCATTTCGGATTCTTTTGTTGATTATAATGGCCAATCAATTTCTTCTAAGGGATTCCTGCCCACAGTAGTAGATGTAATAGTCATCTGAGTTGAATTCACCATTTCCAGGCCATTTTAGTTCTCTGATTCCTAGAATGTCGACATTCACTCTTGCCATCTCTTGTTTGACGACTTCCAGTTTGCCTTGATTCATGGACCTAACTTTCCAATTTCCCATGCAATATTGCTCTTTACAGCATCAAACTTTGCTTCTATCACCAGTCACTCCACAATTGGGTGTTGTTTTGCTTTGGCTCTATCCCTTCATTCTTTCTGAAGTTATTTTTCCACTGATCTCCAGTAGCATATTGGACACCTACTGACCTGGGGAGTTTATCTTTCAGTATTCTATATTTTTGCCTTTTCATACTGTTAACGGGATTCTCAAGGCTAGGATACTGAAGTTGTTTGCCATTCTCTTCTCCACTGGACCATATTTTGTCAGAACTCTCCACCATGACCTGTCTGTTTAGGGTTGCCCTACATGGCATGGCCTAGTTTCATTGAGTTAGACAAAGATATGGTCCAGATGATCATATTGGCTAGTTTTCTGTCATTGTGGTTTCAGTCTGTCTGCCCTCTGATGCCTTCTCTCAGTGCCTACCATCTTAGTAGGGTTTCTCTTAACTACATCTTACAGAAGATATTAAGAAGAGGTGGTAAGAATATACAGAAGAGCTGTACAAAAAAGATATTCACAACCCAGATAATCACAATGGTGTGATCACTCACCTAGAGCCAGACATCTTGGAATGTGAAGTCAAGTGGGCCTTAGGAAGCATCACTTCAAAAAAAGCTAGTGGAGATGATGGAATTCCAGTTGAGCTATTTCTAATCCTAAAAGATGATGCTGTGAAAGTGCTGCACTCAATATGTCAGAAAATTTTGAAAACTCAGCAGTGGCCATGCGACTTGAAAAGGTCAATTTTCATTCTAATCCCAAAGAAAGGCAATGCCAAAGAATGCTCACACTACCACACAATTGCACTCATCTCACACACTAGCAAAGTAACACTTAAAATTCTCCAATGCAGGCTTCATTGGTACATGAACCATGAACTTCCATATGTTCAAGCTGGATTTAAAAAAGGCAGAGAAACCAGAGATCAAATTGCCAATATCCGTTGGATCATTGAAAAAGCAAGAGAGTTCCTGAAAAACATCTATTTCCGCTTTATTGACTATACCAAAGCCTCTGACTGTGTAGATCGCAATAAACTGAGAAGAATTCTTAAAGAGATGGGAATACAGACCACCTGACCTGCCTCCAGAAAAATCTGTACGCAGGTCAGGAAGCAACAATTAGAACTGAACATGGAACAACAGACTGGTTCCAAATAGGAAAAGAAGTGCATCACGGCTGTATATTGTCACCTTGCTTATTTAACTTATATGCAGAGTACATCATGAGAAACGCTGGGCTGGATGAAACACAAGCTAGAATCAAGATTGCCAGGAGGAATATCAATAACTTCATATATGCAGATGATACCACCCTTATGGCAGAAAGTGGAGAGGAGCTAAAAAGCCTCTTGATGAAAGTGAAAGAAGAGAGTGAAAAAGTTGACTTAAAGCTCAACATTCAGAAAATGAAGATCATGGCATCTGGCCCCATCACTTCATGGGAAATAGATGGGGAAACAGGGGAAACAGTGGCTGACTTAATTTTGGGGGGGCTCCAAAATCACTGCAGATGGTGACTGCAGCCATGAAATTAAAATCCGCTTACTCCTTGGAAGGAAAGTTATGACCAACCTAGATAGCATATTGAAAAGCAGAGACATTACTTTGCCAACATAAGTCTGCTTAGTCAAGGCTATGGTTTTTCCAGTAGTCATGTATGGATGTGAGAGTTGGACTGTAAAGAAGGCTGAGTGCCGAAGAATTGATGCTTTTGAACTGTGGTGTTGGAGAATACTCTTGAAAGTCCCTTGAATGCAAGGAGATCCAACTAGTCCATCCTAAAGAAGATCAGTCTGAGAGAGTCATTTCTTAGGGAGGTTGATAAGAAGTCTAGGGATCCCCAAGGAGAGAGGGGTCTGAAATTCTCAAGGAGGAAGAAAGGAAAAACTTTTTTCTCTACATTGCTTAGGATTATATAACAACAATGTATTCTGCCTGAGGACAGTCTCTGGATTAAACCTTCTGGCTAATTCTGTTATCTTAAAATGTAAATTATGGGACTAGGTCTGGTGAGGTCTTTACAACCTTCAGACATTTTTTGGATTTACTGGAGAGTATATAACTCCATTGCTAACATTAGCAAGGGGTACTCTTTCTGCCTCCTTCTGATGCCTATGTCATAAGCTTTCTCTATCTCCTTTATACTTTAATAAAATTTTATTACACAAAAGCTCTGAGCGATCAAGCCTCATCTCTGGCCCTGGATTGAATTCTTCTCCTCCATGGGCCAAGAATCCTGGCGTCGTGATTCAACAGCAACTTTTCAAGTCTTGGGTGTTCATTGGAAGGACTGATGTTGAAGCTGAAACTCCAATACTTTGGCCACCTGATGCGAACAACTGACTCATTTTAAAAGGCCTCAATGCTGAGAAAGATTCATAGCAGATGGAGAAGGGGAAGACAGAAGATTAGATGGTCGGATGGCATCATAATGGACATGAGTCTGGGTAGACTCTGGGAGCTGGTGATGGACAGGTAAGCCTGGCGTGCCACAGTCCATGGGGTTGCAAAGTGTCGACACGACTGTGGGACTAAATGGAAGTAAACTGAATAATGTCTGGGAAATAATGAAAATCTATTTTTTATATGTAAACCCTAAATGTGGGGCTATTCTTTTAAAGAAAATGTCTACAAACAATGGATTCAATAAAAGGACATTATATTTAAAAATTTTATAAGGAATCCCAGCATTAAGAGTTTAAAATACTGCATTAGTGGCACAAATGAACTACTAAATAAAGTGCAATTTTTAACAACAAAACCAGTTTAAGAAAATAAGTCTCAGTTAAACAATAGTAACCTATTGTTAAAATATTTAAAAAAGCAGAGACATTACTTTGCCAACAAAGGTCCATCTAGTTAAGGCTATGGTTTTTCGAGTAGTCATGTATGGATGTGAGAGTTGGACTGTGAAGAAAGCTGAGTGCTGAAGAATTGATGCTTTGAACTGTGGTGTTGGAGAAGACTCTTGAGAGTCCCTTGGACTGCAAGGAGATCCAATCAGTCCATTCTAAAGGAGATCAGTCCTGGGTATTCTTTGGAAGGACTGATGTTAAAGCTGAAACTCCAGTACTTTGGCCACCTCATGCGAAGAGTTGACTCATTGGAAAGACTCTGATGCTGGGAGGGATTGGGGGCAGGAAGAGAAGGAGATGACAGAGGATGAGATGGCTGGATGGCATCACTGACTCGATGGATGTGAGTTTGAGTGAACTCCAGGAGTTGGTGATGGACAGGGAGGCCTGGCAGGCTGCAATTCATGGGGTTGCAAAGAGTCGGACACGACTGAGCGACTGAACTGACCTGAAAACTGAAGGTGATTCCACTGATGGATGAGGTAAAGAAAAATGGGATTTAAGAGTAGTTTCTGCAGACTCATGAAAAGATACTTGGTCTCATAGTAAGGCTGTGCATACTCTTACAGCCTTAATTTACTTACCTGCGAACTGTAGCTACCAGGAGGAATTGACAGATAACTGATATAGAAATGGCAACCCACTCCAGTACTCTTGCCTGGAAAATCTCATGGACTTAGGAGCCTGGTAGGCTTAAGTCCACAGCGTTGCAAAGAGTCAGACACGACTGAGCGACTTCACTTTCACTTTCACTTGATATAGTATTCACTTCATGGTAAGTATTCAGTAATTTTTAGGTATGATGATGACTGTTGCTTATGATCATCATATTGTTGATGATGATGAAGCTTCAGTTCAGTTCAGTGTCGCAGTCGTGTCCGACTCTTTGCGACCCCATGAATCGCAGCACACCAGGCCTCCCTGTCCATCACCAACTCCCAGAGTTCACTCAGACTCACGTCCATTGAGTCCATGATGCCATCCAGCCATCTCATCCTCGGTCGTCCCCTTCTCCTCCTGCCCCCAATCCCTCCCAGCATCAGGGTCTTTTCCAATGAGTCAACTCTTCGCATGAGGTGGCCAAAGTACTGGAGCTTCAGTTTTAGTATCATTCCTTCCAAAGAAATCCCAGGATTGATCTCCTTCAGAATGGACTGGTTGGATCTCCTTGCAGTCCAAGGGACTCTCAAGAGTCTTCTCCAACACCACAGTTCATAAGCATCAATTCTTCTGCACTCAGCCTTCTTCACAGTCCAACTCTCACATCCATACATGACACAGGAAAAACCATAGCCTTGACTAGACTGACCTTAGTCGGCAAAGTAATGTCTCTGCTTTTGAGTATACTATCTAGGTTGGTCATAACTTTTCTTCCAAGGAGTAAGCGCCTTTTAATTTCATGGCTGCAGTCACCATCTGCAGTGATTTTGGAGCCCAAAAAAAAACAAAGTCTGACACTGTTTCTACTGAAGCTTAGTATTCTAAATATCTAATATCACTACATTTGTACCAAATTCTTTTGTCTACTTAACTTTAATAGACTACTCTTCCCATTCAATGTCATCGTTTTAATGGCCTTATAAAATCCTCACTGACTTTTTAAATTGAACTGGTGACCTTTTTGGTTTTGTTTGTTGCTGTCTGCTTCATTCCCACACATTTTTCCTGATGTGTGGACTCCCTGTGATACCAGATGAACATCCAGTTACTGCCTTTCTCACTAAACTTTGGGCAACTCTGCCTGCAAATACTTATAAATTTATATTATACTTTCACTCTCTACATCTTCTTTTATTTTTCACTTTGATGCCCTGTATTTCAGTACAGTATCATTTTAGTGTGTGGTCTTTTTGTTGCTCCCTGGTGAAAACTGGATTTTATTAAGCCCAGGCTCTAGTTCTCATCCAGTTATCCTATAACCATGAGTTATATGCATGAGTTTGTGAATGTAAGAGAGAAAGTTGATTCTAATCTAAAACACACAACTTGATCTTTATATCAACAATTACATAATAGAGGGCTACTGTTTTTCAATTTGCCTGGGTCTTTCAAAGGGCCTTCAATATAAAACAGTCAAGGCATAATGCTTTCTTTCAAGAAGTTTGAATAACTAGTTCAATACTTTCACCCCACTATTCCCTAACAGAGTTAAAAAGTTACTTATTTTAAAACGTTACTGGAACTACCAGGGGCTTCCCTGGTGGCTCAGTGGTAAATAATCTTCCTGCCAATGCAGGAGACATGGGTTCGCTCTCTGATCCCAGAAGATCCCACATGCTGCAGAGCAATAACCTCCTCGCCACAACTATTGAGCCTGTGCTCTAGAGCCTGGGAGCTGCAACAAGAGAAACCACCACAATGAGAAGCCTGTGCACTGCAACTAAAGAGTGGCCCCTGCTTGCCACAACTAGAGAGGAGCTCACGCTGCAGTGGAGACCCAGCACAGTCAAAAATAGACAAATAATTCTAAAGACCTACTGACATCACCATCAACAAAAATGCTAGAGTTTATTTTTGTACAAAATGTGGGAACACAATTTAAAAAGCAAAAACAAAATGTAATTTAAAAAATTTAGTCAATATGCTGTGTTTATTACATTCAGAGGACTTATCCTGTATATAGTTGCCATAAATCACACTGGTTTTGTGATTATAAGTCAGTGATTTGTAGTAAATATTAGTGTCTACAGGAGTCCCACCCTCTTCCACTGCCATTTCAGGAAAGCTGACACTATCAGTTCTGTTAGAAAACTGAGAAGAAGGCCTCTATTGTTTTTGCACCATTAATTTATAATAATAACAAGAGTATCCTTATTTCTCACTCTACGTCCCTCTCCACCTTCTCTGTAATTGCTATTATTTTAAAAATTGACACCAGTGAAGAAGGCTGTGGTAAATCAATAGCAGTAATGTTTTCCGAGCCTCTTAAAATCATGTAATTGTGATTCAGATCATGTATAGTAAAGATAGGTTGTGCACATTTATATTGGCATTTAAACAAATAATAGTTTATGACTCTAATGCAGGTTGGGAAGAAATTTCAAACAGCTAATGTAGACCTTGTGGGAAAAATTCATTTGAAGCACAATTATTGCTGAAAAGCAGGATTTACACTTAAGCCATTTTTCTATTGCTCGAAGATAGTAAATGCAAAACACTTTAAAGGACTGATGTGTTTAGTTTAACTCTTTCATTATTATTATTCTTAGTTTGAGGGAAAGCATTGGAGGTGAGGGGCCTTTGTAAAGTACACCAAAAGTCAAGTCCTTCAATGCATGTCGTTTTTATTTTAGCATCTTGTTCTAGATTTCTTTTCAGGGGACAAGGATACTATTAGTACAGGAGCAAAATTTATCAAAATCTTAAGATTATGTGCTTATAGGAGGAAAGGAGGGGCAGTGATGTTAAAAGATGAAGGGGGAAACATAAGCAAATAAATGAAAATGAGTAAAATTGTATAATAAAGGTGGCAGGTATATCATAAACTAAAGAATAAAATGTATTTAACACCACACTCTTAAAATGAAATATATATATATATATATATATATATATCTCTTTAAAAAGAAAGAAGGGAGATCCCACTGCAGTCATTGCCACAGCCATGATGCTGATAGGAAAGAAGGAGAATCAGAAGCAGCTACACCCACTGCAGCCCCCGTCCTCAGGGAAGGAAATCTGGGGCAGGATCACGGAGGCCCTCCAGGACCAAGGGGGGCATGTATTCACCAGCAGCAGAGCCTCACATTTCCTCCCCAGGGTAGAGACCCAGTTCAAAGAGGCTTCAGCCCCTGGTCTTGAAAGGTTGCTGTTGAATTATGACCCCGGGATTCTTGGCCCCCGGAGGAGAGAATTCAATCTGGGGTTAGAGACGCAGCTTGATCGCTCAGAGCTTTTGTGTAATAAAGTTTTATTAAAGCATAAAGGAGATAGAGAAAACTTCTGACATAGGCATCAGAAGGGGGCAGAAAGAGTACCCCCCTGCTAGTCTTTAGCTGGATGTTGTATGGCGATTACACCCACTCCAGTACTCTCGCCTGGAAAATTCCATGGTTGGAGGAGCCTGGTAGGCTGCAGCCCATGGGGTCGTGAAGAGTCGGATACGACTGAGTGACTTCCCTTTCCTTTTCACTTTCCTTTTCACTTTCATGCATTGGAGAAGGAAATGGCAACCCACTCCAGTGTTCTTGCCTGGAGAATCCCAGGGACGGGGGAGCCTGGTGGGCTGCCGTCTATGGGGTCACACAGAGTCGGAAACGACTGAAGTGACTTAGCAGTAGCGCTATATAGTCACAAGCAGCCTGTTAATGAAAGAACGGAATGTCTCAAAACTTAGAATGGTCCAGGCCCCTCACCCATAAGATATATTTTGGGATAATCTTGGCTCCAAATGGTTTATCTTGGGCCATAAAAGGATTAACTTGAATCTTGAAGAGGGGCAGAACACTATGCAAATAGTGTCATTTACATAGATTATAGGAACAATATCGGAGTATAACATACTGGTTTATCAAGTAGGTTTTGAGCCCAAAAGGCGGAACCGACTTGAAGACAGAGTTTGGGGTAAATGCATAGTACATTAGCATAGCCTAAGATAAACATTTTCATAAGAAAAAAGGCAATGGTTAACCTCAAGTGAAACCAGGTGTCATTATGGCAACACAGAATTTTAAGAGAAACTTCCTTTTAAATTTGTATAGAGAAGGGAAAAAAAATATCACTAGTTTGTTTCCTCCTGCCGCTTAAGAGAGATAAAAATGTCTGACACTTGCAGGCTATTTCCTCCATTTGGAGACCCCTGGCCTTCCTGCTTGTAACCCTCTCAGTCTGGCCTGTATAGTGACGATTGGCAGGAGAGTCGGTTATGAACCTCCTTTCATACACCTGGCTGAGGGGGTCCTTCCAGGGGAGGCATTCACAAAGAACTGAGAAACCCTTGAATCGTCAAAATTAGCCTCTTATCAAGAATGCCTGCCAACTAAACTGGACCCCGGGTTGTAGAAGACAGATCCCATCACCCTCTCTGCCAAGACTGACATAAAGGGCCACTATTGACATGAAGACCCCTGTGCCTTCTGTCATCCAGGCATCAGTGTACCTCTGTGAGACCCTGCCTTCCCACCCAGGACGGTGGGACCCCTCTATGACCAACGGGCGTATTTCTTTACCTTGTAATGGCTGCTGTGAGGCTATTCCACCTGCCACCTTCAGTCAGTGACACCCACCTCCAGAGTTGAATTTCATCACTGGTCTAGTGTGCACATTCTTCTGATCCAATCTCCAGAACCTTGTCTGCAGGGCCCCATCTCTGCTCCCTTCAGCTGCTTCCTAGATGTTCTTCTCCCACACCAGAGTCACTTCCTGGGGGCCACTCTTCCTGCTTTTGAAGTCCATTGTGATCTGTGGTCACTGTATTTGGTGAGACTGTGCCTCATCTCATAGCTTTTCTCAGTGTCTCTGGTATTATGTGACTTCCCAACACTGGAGGAAGTTTTTCTGCCAAAATGAATGAGACCCTTGGCTTCTTCTAGACTTTCCCCACCTCCTGACGTGAGAGAATTATGAAGTTTCCCACAATATTCTCTCCCTGATTCTCCTTATCCTTCTCCTGGAGTGAGTTATTCTGAATATGACACAGCCCATGATATTTTTAAGAAAGCTTCTGCGAGTCCTCTCCAGTCCACTTTAGTTAAACTGTGTCTTTGTGAGATCACTAGCCCTTTTGTTTGGATTCTGTGACTCTCCACCTGGCCTGCCCTTTGGTGGAATCTGGATGGTACTGCTTATTAAGGGTTATTGACTTTATGGGTAAATTAAGTATAATTCAAAAGGTGGTTTTAGAAACCAGGTTAACAAAGGAGCAGACTATGCTGGTTAGCCTGGTGACAGTTTTTCACCACCACAGCTTATCACATCTGGGAAGCATATATTCCGAAATCTCCTTCGCTATGGTACTAGATGTAAGTGGGTTAATGAAAGAAAATTCTGTGAGATTTGGAGATGGACATGAAATAGGAGCTGTTTTTCTCAGAAGAGTATGATGACCATAAATAGCATTTCTGTAGACATTCCATGAGGGCTTCTTTGGTGGTTCAGCAGTAAATAATCCACCTGCAGTGCAGGAAATGCATGAGACAAGGGATTGACCCCTGGGTCAGGGAGATCCCTGGGTCAGGAAGGTCCCTTGGAGGAGGGCATGGCAACCCACTCCAGTATTCTTGCCTGGAGAATCCCATGGACAGGGGAGCCTGGCAGACTCCAGTCCACAGAGTTGCAAAGAGTCGAACACAACAGAATCAACTGAACATGCATGCACGCGGACCTTCCATGAGCATCAGCTTGCAGTCACAGTGGACACACATATATTTTACAGACTTCCCCTGTTATTTTCATTGTAATTTTGATGAAGCAAAGTGGTAGCATCTCAGGCTGCTTCATATGGCTTCTACAGTCAAGTGCATTTTTTGGCTGCAGCCTTACAGAATTCCTAAGGTAGTTTCATGTTTTGTAAACCCTAATTTTTATTTACATGTCTGATTACACTAATACTGGTATTGGTGCTGTGTTTCTTGACAAAACCAAACTGATAAAGTCTTTGTGCTCTGACCTTTGAGGAGTTAAAAACAATGTTGTTTTTTGGAAGAAGTTAAATGAGTCATCAGAAAAGATTTAAAAAATAAGCAAATAATGACTGGTGTAGTGGAGTGAATAGTGTTCCTCCAAAATCATATTCACATAGAACCTTAGAATGTGATCTTATTTGGAAATAGAGTCCTTATGGTGGTTAATGGTTAGGGATCTCAAGATGAATTCATCCTGGATTTAGGGTGAGTCCTAAGTCTAATGACTGATATCCTTCTAAGAAGAAGAGAGGATACAGAAATTCAGAGAGAGAAGACCATTTGAAGATGATTAGACTGATGCAGGTACAAACTCATGAGTGATAAGGATTGCAGAGAGCAAAAGAAAGTAGGGAGAGGCAAGGAAGGATACTTCCCGAGGGCCTTCAAAGGGAGCTTGACTCTGCTGATACTTTGATTTCAGGACTCTAGCATCCAAAATTCTGAGAGAATAAATGACTCTTGTTTCAAGTCAATTTGTGGTAATTTTACAGCAGTTCTAGGATATGAGTACAACTAATTTTGAAGCAAAGTTTGTGTTGAGAGTTTAGCTAGGCTACGCCTTAGGATTATTCCCTCGGAAGTCATTTTGTTTGTTCAAGGGACCGGTAGGGACCTTAAACTGACACTAGGCCTCTTATACCAGCTCAAGTCCTAGATAGCAGCGTCATCATCACCCACAAAAGAAAGTTCCTGACATAACTTCCCCAATAGTCCTTGTGATCTGCAGTCTCCCCTGCCTTTTAGCAGCTGGATACTTTATGATATCATTAGATAAGACCCTGTGGGCTTTCCAAAACCCTTCTCTTTTGATTTGAATTGACCAAGCTGGCCCTATCTTTGAACCCAGACACCCTAATAAAGGCATGTGTCTCACCTGGTTCCTGTCTCTCTCTTGATCTGACTCTGCCTTGACCTTCTTTCGTGGCCTTTGAGGCATGCTCTGTACTTTGTCCAAGACCTGTGAGTAGTAAACAGCTATTTCAGTTTTGTTTTGTATTTTTTTTTCCTGTGATGTTTTTGAACATAGCTCACTATCCAACACCTTGTGCTTCACTGTAACAACTGTTAAAGTAACAAGGTACTAACAGCTTGTTAGGAACGTTTTCCTCTTTCTTTTCCTCCTGCATCATGTAGCATAGAGTATGTGATAAATATTTGGTGGCTTGAATCCTATAATTTTTATATTGTAAAAATAATACATTCTATTCCATCAAAATTTATCATGTCTTCAGGTATATTATACCAAGGATTCAAAGAAAAAAAATCATATTTCATCATACCACTATATAATACCATGGATCAAAGCATATTTACTAAAGCAGGAACTAGTAAAGTTTAAACTGGGGTTCTAACCTGGGATTCAAAAGAGACTGTATGGCCCACAAACCTGAAATCATTTATTTATTGTCTCTTTACTGAAATCAGATTGATTATATTCTTTGTAGCCAAAGATGGAGAAGCTCTATACAGTCAACAAAGACAAGACCGGGAGCTGACTGTGGCTCAGATCATGAGCTCCTGATTGCCAAATTCAGACTTAAATTGAAGAAAGTGGGCAACACCACTAGACCATTCAGATATGACCTAAATAAAATCCCTTATGATTATACAGTGGAAGTGAGAAATAGATTTAAAGGTCTAGATCTGATAGATAGAGGGCCTGATGAACTATGGAATGAGGTTTGTGACATTGCACAGGAGACAGGGATCAAGACCATCCCCATGGCAAAGAAATGCATAAAAGCAAAATGGCTGTCTGGGGAGGCCTTACAAATAGCTGTGAAAAGAAGAGAAGCAAAAAGCAAAGAGAAAAGGAAAGATATAAGCATCTGAATGCAGAGTTCCAAAGAATAGCAAGAAGAGATAAGAAAGCCTTCTTCAGCAATCAATGCAAAGAAATAGAGGAAAAGAACAGAAGGGGAAAGACTAGAGATCTCTTCAAGAAAATTAGAGATACCAAGGGAACATTTCATGCAAAGATGGGCTCGATAAAGGACAGAAATGGTCTGGACCTAACAGAAGCAGAAGATATTAAGAAGAGGTGGCAAGAATACACGGAAGAACTGTACAAAAAAGATCTTCATGACCCAGATAATCATGATGATGTGTTGACTAATCTAGAGCCAGACATCTTGGAATGTGAAGTCAAGTGGGCCTTAGAAAGCATCACTACGAACAAAGCTAGTGGAGGTGATGGAATTCCCGTTGAGCTGTTTCAAATCCTGAAAGATGATGCTGTGAAAGTGCTGCACTCAATTTGCCAGCAAATCTGGAAAACTCAGCAGTGGCCACAGGACTGGAAAAGGTCAGTTTTCATCCCAATTCCAAAGAAAGGCAATGCCAAAGAATGCTCCAACTACCGCACAATTGCACTCATCTCACATGCTAGTAAAGTAATGCTCAAAATTCTCCAAGCCAGACTTCAGCAATATGTGAACCGTGAACTCCCTGATGTTCAAGCTGGTTTTAGAAAAGGCAGAGGAACCAGAGATCAAATTGCCAACATCCGCTGGATCATGGAAAAAGCAAGAGAGTTCCAGAAAAACATCTATTTCTGCTTTATTGACTATGCCAAAGCCTTTGACTGTGTGGATCACAGTAAACTGTGGAAAATTCTGAAAGAGATGGGAATACCAGACCACCTGACCTGCCTCTTGAGAAATCTGTATGCAGGTCAGGAAGCAACAGTTAGAACTGGACATGGAACAACAGACTGGTTCCAAATAGGAAAAGGAGTACGTCAAGGCTGTATATTGTCACCCTGCTTATTTAACTTATATGCAGAGTACATCATGAGAAATGCTGGACTGGAAGAAACACAAGCTGGAATCAAGATTGCTGGGAGAAATATCAATAATCTCAGATATGCAGATGACACCACCCTTATGGCAGAAAGTGAGGAGGAGCTAAAAAGCCTCTTGTTGAAAGTGAAAGAGGAGAGTGGAAAAGTTGGCTTAAAGCTCAACATTCAGAAAACGAAGATCAATGGCATCTGACCCATCACTTCATGGGAAATAGATGGGGAAACAGTATAAACAGTGTCAGACTTTGTTTTTTTGGGCTCCAAAATCACTGCAGATGGTGACTGCAGCCATGAAATTAAAAGGCGCTTACTCCTTGGAAGAAAAGTTATGACCAACCTAGATAGTATATTCAAAAGCAGAGACATTACTTTGTTGACTAAGGTCTGTCTAGTCAAGGCTCTGGTTTTTCCTGTGGTCATGTATGGATGTGAGAGTTGGACTGTGAAGAAGGCTGAGCGCAGAAGAATTGATGCTTTTGAACTGTGGTGTTGGAGAGGACTCTTGAGAGTCCCTTGGACTGCAAGGAGATCCAACCAGTCCATTCTGAGGGAGATCAACCCTGGGATTTCTTTGGAAGGAATGATGCTAAAACTGAAGCTCCAGTACTTTGGCCACCTCATGCGAAGAGTTGACTCATTGGAAAAGACCCTGATTCTGGGAGGGATTGGGGGCAGGAGGAGAAAGGGATGACCGAGGATGAGATGGCTGGATGGCATCATGGACTCAATGGACGTGAGTCTGGGTGATCTCCGGGAGTTGGTGATGGACAGGGAGGCCTGGCGTACTGCGATTCATGGGGTAGCAAAGAGTCGGACACGACTGCGCGACTGAACTGAACTGAATTGCAAACTAAATTTATAGAATCTCCTGTGAGAACTACCAAATCCATCTCTTTCTCCCTTTTTTTCTGTAACCATTGATCTGAAGTTTGCTAATGTTTTACATGGAATTCTAATTTCAATTGAAAAATATTGATTATGCAAATACCACTCTTAGTGTAGCTCTAAGTGTGTCATATATTTGATAGAAGCTTAAACAGGGTAATGGAAGAGCAATTATTTTTGCCTGGCAAAGCAGAGTTGCAGTTGACCTGATTCTTCAGAGACATCAGCAATCATAATAGCAAAAGTTGAGGAAGGAGCCTTCAAACCAGGTGGTAGACCAATATGATGTTAATAACAGTCACAAGAGTTGATAGCATGTTATGAACAAGTTGACAAATAAGATGCAATAGAAAAAATAAAAAGGAAGAAGTAGGTTGGAGCCTTATTAAAAGCCAAGAATATAAATTTAAAAGTGCAGTGCTCAAAGCACAGCAGACAACAAGCAACATATTTTGTTTTGGGAAATGGCATCATCGTATTTTTATTTTAGAAGATGACTAGAAGAGAGAAGGTAGTTTTTAATATTATTGTTAATATTATTGTACTTAAACAATAAGTATAGTTAGTTCTTTCCCTCATCTTGGCTTATGCTGTTTTTGTCTTCTAAGGGACCGTGCCTTCCCCTTCACCTAACAGTTAATGACCTGAAATCATTTACTGATCTCACATTGGTATTCTAATATTTTCTAATTGATTTCTGGATTTTGCATTAGACTCAGAAATAGAATTTGAGGGCTATATATCTGAAATTTCATATCTTAATTATTCTGGTGTACATTCTTCATCAGTCTATTGATTGATCTGTAGCTGGTTCTTTTCTAATCATTACATATCTTGATTTGAGATAATTCAATCAGTTACCTGCTCAGGAGTAATCCTGTAAGGGGATGACAGAGTATGGCATATGTGGGGAATTTGGCTGTTGCACATCCAAAGTGATGCTCTCTAAACTATGAGAGGACCTGTGGTGAATGGTGAGGGGAGGTGGAGCAGTTAAAGCACAACTAAATGTCCACTGGGCTTCCCTGGATGGCTCAGTGGTAACAAATCTTCCTGCCAGTGCAGGAGACATGGATTTGATCCCTGGTTTGGAGCTGAGCACCAAAGAATTGATGCTTTTGAACTGTGAGAAGACTCTTGAGTCCCTTGGACTTCAAGGAGATCCAATCAGTCCATCCTAAAGGAGATCAGTCCTGAATATTCATTGGAAGGACTGATGCTGATGCTGAAACTCCAATACTTTGGCTACCTAATGTGAAGAATGACTCATTTTAAAAGACTCTGATGCTGGGAAAGATTGAAGGTGGGAGGAGAAGGGGATGACAGAAGATGAGATGATTGATGGCATCACTGACTCAATGGACATGAGTTTGAGTAAACTCCAGAAGTTGGCAATGGACAGGGAGGCCTGGTGTGCTGTAGTCCATGGGGTCACAAAGAGTCAGACACAACTGAGTGACTCAACTGAACTGAACTTGGAAAGAGTCCCTGGAGAAGGAAATGGAAATCCATTCCAGTATTCTTGCCTGGGAAATCCCATGGACAGAGGAGCCTGGCTGTCTGTAGTCCATGGGGTTACAAAAGAGTTGGACACAGCTTAGCTACTAAACAACAACAACAGGTATATACCATATACAAGTAATTGAAACCTGTGCTTATTTTACAAACATCACTTTCTTTAATCCTTGAAATACCCTTATACATTAGTCCCTATATTACAGGAAAAATATCCATGACATAATTTTATACAAAAATAAGCTATATAACTTTGCGTAAAATATGATCCCAATACAATAAACAGTAAGAAATAGTTTTATTTGATTTCCTGTAAAGCATTTTAACTTTTAGTTGACTTTGGTTTAATTTTTTTAAGCTTAGATTTGTCAGTTTGAATGAGGCAATTAATATAGCTGTTTACATTTTTATATGCAATAGGAATTATTATACATATTCTGATAAGAGGAATAAATTAAAATTTAAAATATCTATGGTCATATAACAATATTACCTCTAGAATAATACTATTTCCAGTCACTCATAACATATGTACATGAAGGAAAGAGAGTAGTTTTGTTATATCCCTGCCAAATGTCTGTAACTACACTAGGCTTATTTTATACTTTGTGGTTTAATACTTACAGAATCCTATGGGGCAGACATTGTCCAGTTTTCAAATGAGGAAGCCAAGTCATCAGATGTTTAATAACCTAAAATATTTAATAATCTCATTTTTATGCTACAGAGCTACGCATTGGATTGACTCCCAAACCCCAGCTATTTTCTTAACAAGTCTGCATCAATCTTAAAAAAAAAAAAAAAATCCTGTGTAACAAGACAACTAGAGGTCTTCTTCAAGGAGAGCATTTTATACTTTGAAAGAAGTGATATCATCTCCAGATTTGACATGAACTCTCCCCAGTATCCCCTTGTCCTAACTCCACTGAAACTCCAGCATTCTGATATTTCATCTTCTATCTAAGGAGTGCTAATTGTTGATGCCTCCTCTTCCATTGCCTTACCTATGTGCACTCTTTATCCTCAGATACATCAAAGAGGACAGGAGGCAGGGCAATGGAAACTGGCAATTAATGGAAAAGAAGAAATTCCAAAAAGAAAACAAAATGTCAGGAAGTAGTACCCACTTCTTTCTAACCGTGGCCTTAATGAATGCCTTCATATATGTTAACATGTTTCTACTTCTTAAATCTTTCTTTGAATCTAGAAACAACTCATCACTTGACCCGTATTTTATACAGAATAAAATGTTAAAAAATTTCCATGCAAGTTAAATATATAAAATTATATTATATATGATATATTCTAGTGTGGATTAGGCATCTCTAATAAGCAGGTGATGAAATACAGCTTGAAAAATAAATTAGGTATTGAGTGTTTAAGTAAGATCTATTTCACTTTCTTCTGTATGTAGAATTACAATTTTGCCTTTTCCAAGAGTAACATTCTAATATGTATAAAGACTGGGGCTTCCCTTCTGGCTCATCTGTTAAAGAATACGCCTGCCAATGAGGAGACACAAGAGATGTGTGTTCAGTCCCTGGGTCAGGAAGATCCCTTGGAGGAGGAAATGGCAACCAACTCCAGTATTCTTGCCTGGAAAATTCCATGCACAGAGAAGCCTGGCTGTCTGCAATCCACGGGGTCACAAAGAGTCTAACACGACTGGTTGTGTACACATACACATATATAACCATGGGTTTAGTAACCTTTATAAAAACAGAACATGTCAATATTTAATGAAAATTATTGGCAATATTATTTTGCTAATGAAGTTTTTTATAAGGTGAAAATAACTTGAACATGTTTCCAGAGCTCTTCTTATTGTTGTTTAGTTGCTCAGTTATGTTCAACTCTTTGTGACCCCATGACTGTAGCCCCCCAGGCTCCTCTGTCCATGGCAGTCCCCAGGCAAGAATACTGGAATGGGTTGCCATTTCCTTCTCCAAGGGATCTTCCCGACCCAGGGATCAAACCTGTGTCTCCTGCTTGGTAGTTGAGTTCTTTACCACTGAGCCATCAGAGAAGCTCTTCCAGAGCTCTGCTGTTGTTCAGTCACTCAGTCCTGCCCTAAACTTTGTGACCCCATGGACTGCAGCACACCAGGCTTCCCTGTCCTTCACCATCTCCTGGAGCTTGCTCAAACTCATGTCCATCAAGTCGGTGATACGATCCAACTGTCTCATCGTCTGTCGTCCCCATCTCCTCCTACCTTCAATCTTTCCTAGTACAGGGTTTTTTTCTTATGAGTCTGCTTTTTGCATCAGATGGCCAAAGTATTGGAGCTTCAGCTTCAGTATCAGTCCTTCCAATGAATATTCAGCACTGATTTCCTTTAGGATTGACTGGTTTGATTTCCTTGCCGTCCAAGGGACTCTCAAGAGTTTTCTCCAACACCACAGTTCAAAGGCATCAATTCTTCAGTGCTCAGCTTTCTTTATAGTCCAACTCTCACATCCATACATGACTACTGGAAAAACCAGTTTTACCTATATGGATCTTTCTCAGCAAAGTAACTTCTCTTCTTTTTAATATGCTTTCTAAGTTGGTCATAACTTTTCTTCCAAAGAGGAATAGTCTTTTAATTTCATGGCTGAGTCACCATCTGCAGTGATTTTGGAGCCCAAAAAAATAAAGTGTGACACTGTTTCCCCATCTATTTGCCATGAAGTGATGGGACCAGATGCCATAATCTTAGTTTCCTGAATGTTGAGTTTTAAGCCAGCTTTTCCACTCTCCTCTTTCACTTTCATCAAGAGGATCTTTAGTTCCTCTTCACTTTCCACCATGAGGGTGGTGTCATATGCATATCTGAGGTTATTGATATTTCTCCCGGCAATCTTGATTCCAGCTTGTGCTTCATCCAGCTGGTATTTTGCATGATGTGCTCCGATATAAGTTAAATAAGTAAGATGACAATATGCAGCCTTGATAAACTCCTTTCCCAATTTTGAACCAGTCTTTTGTTCCATGTTCAGTTCTAACTGTTGCCTCTTGACACAAATACAGGTTTCTCAGGAGGCGGGTCTAAGGGCTACTAAAATATCACTTGTGAATTCCA
This sequence comes from Aepyceros melampus, assembly GCA_006408695.1. Taxonomy (NCBI): domain Eukaryota; kingdom Metazoa; phylum Chordata; class Mammalia; order Artiodactyla; family Bovidae; genus Aepyceros; species Aepyceros melampus. Next base: position 8,328 of record SJXQ01013173.1, on the reverse strand, counting down.
GAATTCCATGAGCTTAAAGCTTTGAAATTAGGCAGACATGATTCAAAGACAGTATATCTGTGTGAGTTTCCACTATTTTAAGCTCCCTATTTCCTCTAATATAGAAACTAATGTATGAGGGTATGGATTAAAGAAAGTGATCTTTCTAAATAAGCACAGGTTTCAATTACTTGTGTATGATAGGAATGAAACAAAAATTGCTTTCTTCCTCCTTGACTATATTGTGTTATTTTCTTTTTCCTTCATGCTATTCATTGTGCTAAAAGCCTGCTCACTAGATAACACCCCAAAGATCTTGCAGTTGGACACTTTGTTATGCCTTCACCACAGGCCCTCTCAAAGTTATTTCAATCAGATTCTTTTCTTCAAAACTGACATACAGCAGAAAAAGATCTTGGCCAATGACATTCAAGGAACAAATATTGGATTGGGGACATATAATAAATTATTTATATTAATCCTTTATATATTTCCCTCATATCATCTACATTCAAATCACTACTTTCTCTCAAATTCTTAAAAAATAGAACAACAACAAAAACAATAGCAAACACCTCACTGACTTGCTTTTACCTCATGCCTTTCAAAGCTAGAATGAAAATCAGGAGACATTTCATTTTCAGAAATGCTTCATAACAAAATTAATCACTAATTAACTTAATTGATTCAAACATGACACATCACGGGAAAGGATGAATACATATTTGGATGAAGATGTCTACAGGACACCTGATATGACCTATTATTGACTGATACTTAAAGGGTCAATAATCTCATTGGTCTTATGCTTGTTCTGTTTCTTTGTGTTTCATTCAATCAGATTCATGCAGCAGAAATGAAAATCTGATTATAGAATTCCACACTTAAATATATTGGTAGCTTCATGCAAGTTGCATTAGAATATAAGCTTCATGAAGGCAAGGGATTTTACCTGTTTTGTTCACAAACAAAACTCCAGCATGTTGAAACATGCCTGGAATAACTTAACAGTACGTATTTGTTCACTGAAGCAACTTCATTCAAGGCAATTTTCTGTCAGTCTCTCTACATCCATATAGAGGCTTTGCATGTATATATACACACATAAACACATGTAGTATATAGTTTCTGATGGATAATATGTGCCATATGTTGGTTAGCTAGTATTATTATTATTATTATTATCAGATCATAAATGAGCCCAAAACATAAATAATTCACAGGACTTATTAGGGTCTAAAGAAATGAGTATTCTTATATATTGTTTCTGAATATAAATTGATAAAAAAACTTTGAAAGAAATTTGACAAAATTTAAAATATACAAGTAGCAACTGACACTAAACTTTTATGTCTATGTATAAATGTATGTGGGCTTCCCTTGTAGCTCAGTTGGTATTGAATCTGCCTACAACCCAGGAGACCTGGGTTGGGAAGATCCCCTGGAGAAGAAAATGGCCACCCACTCCAGTATTCTTGCCTGGAGAATCCCATGGACAGAGCAGCTTGGCAGACTAAAGTCCATTTTGTCATAAGAGTTAGACACAACTTAGCAACTAAACCACCACTACCATAGATACATGTAGCAAATGCTTTCTATACCAAAAAATATACAAATAACCTAAAGAGATAGGCTAAGTGAATTATGATATTTTTCTATAATGGGATATAATGTAGATTTTAATGAAACTGAAACAATGTATCTGAAAACAGTTTTAATGAAATAGATTTTATGTAAAGATACTTATTTTAAGTAGAAAAATACAAAATTGTGCATATAATGTATTCCATTTATCAATATAATGAATACAGATAGGTGTATTTATCTAGTAACTGGCATATTCTGGAGGAAAATAAACTACTGTTGACAGTAAACTCTGAGTGCAAATTGAACCTTGAAAGAGAAATTCGACCTATTTTTATACTCTTGTGAACATATATACAATTTTCATAATTAAATTATTTCAGTTTTCAAAATAATCTGTCTCTGTCTCTCTCTGTCATATATATATATATATATATATATATATATATATAAATTTTGGAGAAGGAAATGCAACCCACTCCAGTGTTCTCACTTGGAAAATCTCATTGACAGGGGAGCCTGGCAAGCTATAGTCCATGGAGTCCTACAGAGTCAGACACGACTGAAGCAACTTAACACATATACAAATTTTAACAATAGCCTAAGAGCTTCTTAAGTGAAAAAAAGTGGCATATCTAATTTGTTTGTGTATCTGACAGAATGTGGTCCACTGGAGAAGGGATTGGCAAGGCACTTCAGTATTCTTGCCTTGAGAACCCCATGAACAGGATGAAAAGGCAAAATGATAGGATACCAAAAGAGGAACTCCCCAGGTCAGTAGGTGCCCAATATGCTACTGGAGATCAGTGGAGAAATAACTCCAGAAAGAATGACGGGATGGAGCCAAAGCAAAAACAATACCCAGTTGTGGAAGTAACTGGTGATAGAAGTAAGATCCGATGCTTCTTAATATCAGAGCAATATTGCATAGGAACCTGGAATGTCAGGTCCATGAATCAAGACAAATTGGAAGTGGTCAAACAAGAGATGGTAAGGGTGAACATCGGCATTCTAGGAATCAGCGAACTAAAATGGACTGGAATAGGTAAATTTAACTCAGATGACCATTATACTTACTACTGCGGGCAGGAATCCTTCAGAAGAAATGGAGTAGCCATCATGGTCAACAAAAGAGTCTGAAATGCAGTACTCGGATGCAATCTCAAAAATGACAGAATGATCTCTGTTCGTCTCCAAGGCAAACCATTCAATATCACAGTTATCCAATTCTGTGCCGCAACCAGTAACGCTGAAGAAACTGAAGTTGAACAGTTTTATGAAGACCTACAAGACCTTTCAGAACTAACACCCCAAAAAGATGTCTTTTTCATTATGGGGACTGGAATGCAAAAGTAGGAAGTCAAGAAACACCTGGAGTAACAGGCAAATTTGGCCTTGGAATGTGGAATGAAGCAGGGCAAAGACTAATAGAGTTTTGCCAAGAAAATGCATTGGTCATAGCAAACACCCACTTCCAACAACACAAGAGAAGAATCTACACATGGACATCACCAGACGGTCAACACCAAAATCAGATTGATTATATTCTTTGCAGCCAAAGATGGAGAAGCTCTACATAGTCAACAAAAACAAGACCAGGAGCTGACTGTGGCTCAGATCATGAACTCCTTATTACCAAATTCAGACTTAAATTGAAGAAAGTAGGGAAAACCGCTAGACCATTCAGGTATGACCTAAATCAAATCCCTTATGATTATACAGTGGAAATGAGAAATAGATTTAAGGGCCTAGATCTGATAGATAGAGTGCCTGATGAACTATGGAAAGAGTTCGTGACATTGTACAGGAGACAGGGATCAAGACCATCCCCATGGAAAAGAATGCAAAAAAGCAAAATGGCTTTCTGGGGAGGCCTTACAAATAGCTGTGAAAAGAAGAGAAACAAAAAGCAAAGGAGAAAAGGAAATATATAAGCATCTGAATGCAGAGTTCCAAAGAATAGCAAGAAGAGATAAGAAAGCCTTCTTCAGCAATCAATGCAAAGAAATAGAGGAAAAGAACAGAATGGGAAAGACTAGAGATCTCTTCAAGAAAATTAGAGATACCAAGGGAACATTTCATGCAAAGATGGGCTCGATAAAGGACAGAAATGGTCTGGACCTAACAGAAGCAGAAGATATTAAGAAGAGGTGGCAGGAATACACGGAAGAACTGTACAAAAAAGATCTTCATGACCAAGATAATCATGATGATGTGTTGACTAATCTAGAGCCAGACATCTTGGAATGTGAAGTCAAGTGGGCCTTAGAAAGCATCACTACGAACAAAGCTAGTGGAGGTGATGGAATTCCAGTTGAGCTGTTTCAAATCCTGAAAGATGATGTTGTGAAAGTGCGCACTCAATTTGCCCAGCAAATTTGGAAAACTCAGCAGTGGCCACAGGACTGGAAAAGGTCAGTTTTCATCCCAATTCCAAAGAAAGGCAATGCCAAAGAATGCTCAAAACAACAGAATGGGAAAGACTAGTGATCTCTTCAAGAAAATTAGAGATACCAAGGGAACATTTCTGGAGAAGGCAATGGCACCCCATTCCAGTACTCTTGCCTGCAAATCCCATGGACAGAGGAGCCTGGTAGGCTGCAGTCCATGGGGTCGCTGAGAGTTGGACACAACTCAGTGACTTCACTTTCACTTTCATGGATTGGAGAAAGAAATGGCAACCCACTCCAGTGTTTTTGCTTGGAGAATCCCAGGGACAGTGGAGCCTGGTGGGCTGCCGTGTATGGGGTCGCACAGAGTCAGACACGACTGAAGCAACTTAGCAGCAAGGGAACATTTCATGCAAAGATGGGCTCGATAAAAGACAGAAATGGTATGGACCTAACAGAAGCAGAAGATATTAAGAC
>SJXQ01013172.1:134029-196041 GCA_006408695.1 Aepyceros melampus | reverse complement strand
ATGGACCTGACATTCCAGGTTCCTATGCAATACTGCTCTTTACAGCATCGGATCTTGCTTTTATCACCAGTCACATCCACAACTGGGTATTGTTTTTGCTTTGGCTTCACCCCTTCATTCTTACTGGAGTTAATTCTCCACTGATCTCCAGTAGCATATTTGGCACCTAATGACCTGGGAAGTTCCTCTTTTGGTATCCCATCATTTTGCCTTTTCATACTGTTCATGGGGTTCTCAAGGCAAAAATACTGAAGTGGTTTGCCATTCCCTTCTCCAGTGGACCACATTATATATTCTCAATATACTTGATATTAAAATGATGAACCTGAAGAATGTAGTTTTTAAACAAATGAGGACTTCTACAAGAGTGATCCTAACATGCATGTTCTGATAAGCTTCAAAGTCAGGACTACCTCGTTTATAATTTTAGATGGATCATAGTATATACATATGAAAAGGAAAGGAAAAGAAAAGGAAAGAATACTGTGTTAATGAGTTGAATAGACAATGGATGTACATATGAAAGAGAAGGGACAGAATGGCAAAGTGTGAACAAGGTTTGCTCTTATACCAGTTGCTCTATTTCTTTTACTAAGCACTTATCACTGCTTTATTAAAGGATCTAACTGGGTAAGTGCATAAGGTAACAATAATAATAATAACAGCTAACATTTCTGCAGTGCTAATCATTTACCATGTATTGCACTGAGCTCTTTATGTGTCATGTCATTAAGCCTCTCAACACCACATGATTAACTTACTGAAGTTAAGTAACTTAGCCATGACTGATTAAAAAGGCAGTAAGTTATGTCTCTGGAGGTGAGGGTCCAGAATCTGTGTTCTTAACTACTCCATAGTGATAATGTTATTAATAATAATATGTGCTCTCAAAATGCTGCTTCTTAGCCTTTACTCTCAGAAACTATCATTAGTTCTTGATTCACTCAATTCTGAGCCCTTGTCTACAGGGATGATGAAGTTTCTGTTCTGCAAAACAACTCACTATTTCTTAACTGGTATTTCCACTTTCTGCCCAATGTCCCCCAAGGACGGAAATTCATGGCCTGTGCACGTTATCGTGACCATTCTGAGGATTGCAGTTAAAGCCACAGATTAAGCTATCCTCCACAGACCCAGCATAACATGGTATAACTTGGATTTGCCTCTTTTGGAAAAGGAAATAACTGGAGAAATAGCTATATACACCGTAGTAGGCTTGTAAAGGAGACAAAACCATGTCACCATCTGTGGTACTCTAGAAACATTTAAGATAATTAAATATTTTATTACTCACTCACTTCATCTTAGTAAAGTATGCAATGTTACATGCAGTTACATCTAAAAAAATACAATGCATCACATAGTATCCTGAGCTGTTAAAGAAACATGAAATTCGCTTTTGGAAGGCAAATCTCAAACAAAAATTTAAGGATGGGAAGGAAAAATAAATAAATAAAAGCACCAGCCTAATCACAAAGTTACCTCCTGGTGGCAACATTTTTTTAAGATGAAATCCTATGGTTATAATTAATGCCTTGATTATCTTTTAACCCAAAAGGGAAAAGACCATGATTAAGGATTATGATTTATTACTTCATATTTCTAAAGGTATTTACATTCAAAAAAGGAGAGATTCTACCTGATCTCAGATATGCCTAATTCCCCTGATCTGCACAAATATATAGTACTTGAGAAGAGACACTGAAATTTTAGTATTGTTCAATAAGACAGAGTAATATATAAAATAATATGAAAAATATACGATTTGAGGAACAAGTTTTTCTTTCATGTAACGATCGTAGGGAATGCATACTTTTCATTTTATCTTGAGTAAACTCATTATGATTATTATTGCTAGCACCAGCCCACAGAATGAAACACAAGTGATAGAGCCTCATATTTTGCAGCTAAAGAGTCAGAACAGCAAATTTTGAACCACAGAAACTGAACCTGTTTCACAGTCCATTTTGCACTGTACACGTCTCTCTGGTACGTTATCTCACATATGCAAGTATTTATATTGTGAAATATATACTGCAGAGTTCAAATACTGAAATGTTTGACCATTTTAAGCTATGTTACAGAGGATCATAATGTTGAAAACCCACATTTTGAACAAGGTCCAAATCCCTAATGCTCATTAGCTGTTTGTCCTTAGGCAACTATTTAATTAACATCCATCTACCCAGTTGAACAAGCCTTGACTTTTTTCTTTTTTCTCATCGTCTCACTCAATCCATTACTAAGTCTTGCCAGTTCTATTTCCTAAACTTCTCGACCCCGTTCACTTGTCACTGTCCTTTGTGTCATTACCTGCTCCAAGGCACTTCGATCTTTCTCCTTCACTCCTACAAAAGCGTCCTAACTGATGTCTATCCATTCTCTTGTGTTGTTTTCTAGTCCAGTACCTAAAGAGCAACCAAAGTGACCTTTTTACAGTATGAATCTGATTCTAGTTCACTAGTTAAACAAAATACAAATAAGCAAATAACACTTTTGTTTTCCCATTTTCTTTAGGCTAAAATCTAAAATTAATAGGTGGTCTGCAAGAAGGCCAAGAAAGAGCCAAAGTCTCCTTTCTCTACTCCTTTCTCCTTGTTCTGCAATCACATAAGCCATCTTTGATTTTTCTAAAATGTGTCAAACTCCTTTCCCAGCTCAGGACCTTTGCAGACATTATAATCCTCTTTCTGATTCTGTCCTCACCTCTCCCACTCCACTGCCAACCTCTCCTTGGCTGTCAAATTCTTCTTCAGGACTCCCTAAACTTTCATTTTAGATCAGGTGTACTATATAACCTCATACTGCTCTGGATTTCTCTGTAGCACTTGTCACAGTTGTGACCAACTGATTTGTTCCTTAATCAGCTGCACAGGATTTCTCCAGTGAATTAATGGAAATCCCATACCCCATCAAAACACAGATTCAATGGACCATACAAATCATCTCTGCAAGAGACAGAACAGGCAGTTGGTCAATAATTGTTGAGTACATGAGTGGAACTTTGACTCTCAGATTCCCTTCTGTGCAATGGGATAATAAGTATGCTTATTTCATAAGATTTTATGAAGATTGATGAAATATCATCCCTAATGCAGAAAGCATAGTGCCTTTCACACAGTAAACACTATCATGTTTGCTTTTTAACTTGATAGGTTTAAAAAAAAATGGAGGATACTTGCTTTACAATATTATGCTGGTTTCTGCCATACATCAACATGAATCAGCTCCAGGTATACATATGTTCCCTCCCTCCTGAACCCCCTTCCATCTTCCCCTTCTAGGTTGTCACAGGGCACTAGGTTGAGCTCCCTGTTCACCCAGGGAATCCAAACTGGCTATCTATTTTACAAATGGTAATGTATACGTTTCCATGCTACTTGCAATTCATCTCGCCCTCTCCTTCCCCTACTGTGTCCATGAGTCTATTCTCTATGTCTGCATCTCCATCGCTGCCCTGCAAATAGGTTCATCAGTATCATCTTATATCTGTCAGTTCCTGTGATGATACAACTTACATTGTTTATTTTTACTTTTTTGGTAATAATTAAAATTATGGACAAAAAAGACAAAATGAATTACTATAAATCCTTAGAAGCACATACTAGCAATGGAAGATTAGAAAGAGAAATTAGGGAAACAATCCTATGTATCATCACAAGAAGAATAAAATACTTAGGGATAAACCTATCTAAGGAGGCAAAAGACCTTTATTCAGAAAACTATAAGGTATGGATGAAAGAAATCATGGATGACACAACCAAATGGACAGATATACCATGTTCTTAGATTGAAAGAATCAATATTGTGAAAATGACTATACCACCCAAAGCAATCTATAGATTCAATACAATTCCTATCAAATTACCAATGGCATTTTTCACAGAACTAGAATAAAATATTTTTACAGGTTGTCAGAAGACTCCAAATAATCATAGCAATCTTGAGAAAGAAAAAAATGTAGCTGGAGGAATCAGGCTCCCTGACTTCAGATAATACTGCAAAGCTACAGTCATCAAGACAGTATGTTATTGGCACAAAAACAGAAATACAGGTCAATGAAACAAGATAAAACTATCCAGAGATAATCCACACAGCTATTGTTACCTAATCTATGATAAAGAAGGCAAGAATATACAATGGGGAAAAGACAGTCTCTTCAGTAAATGGTTCTAGGAAAACTACACAGTTACATGTAAAAGAATGAAATTAGAATACTCCCTAATACCACACATAAAAATAAACTAAAAATGGATTAAAGTACTAAATGTAAGGCCAGATACTATAAAACTCTTAGAGGAAAACATAGCAGAACACTTTTTGACATGAATTACTACAAGATCTTTTTGGATCCACTCCCTAGAGTAATGAAAATTAAAAGGTAAATAAATAAATAAGCAAATGGGATCTAACTAAACTTAATAGCACTTGCACAGCAAAGGAAACCATAAACAAGACAAAAAGACAACTTTCAGAATGGGAGAACATATTTGCAAACAAAGTACCAACAAAGGATTAATCTCCAAAATACACAAAGAACTCATGTAGCTCAATTAAAAAAAAAAAAAAACAAAAAAGCATACAAAACACCAAACAACCCAATCAAAATATAGGCAGAAGATCTAAATAGATATTTCTCCAAAGAAGACATACACATGGCCAAAAAATCACACAAAAAGATGCTCAACATCACTAATTATTAGAGAAATACAAATTCAAACTACAATGATGTGTGTGTATGTGTGTATATATCAGTGATTTACTTTGCTGTACACTTTAAACTAAAACAACATTTTAAATCAAATATACCCCAATAAAAAATAAAAAAAAATATTTAGAGGAAAGTCACTTATTTGGTATAAACCTAGCATATTAGATAAAAACTATAAGTTTTTACTATTTTTGAAAGGATTAACAGGGCATTCTATATTGTCTTTAAGTTACTTGATTGGTCTACTAAATCCTTTTTATTGTTATATCAGTTTGAGAAAAATAAAAAAGAATACATGTTGATTACAGTAAAACAGTGAAGTGCTCTCATGATATTTTTGCGGATAAGATAGAGGATTATGGTCATATTGGAGGATTCATAATGCACTGATTTTGACTGTGCCAATCAGAAGAGAGTTCTCCATTATAGTTTTTTTCTATTCATTTTTATTAATGAATTCCTTAAAGACAGAGAAACTAAGCTTCTCTTGTGAGATTATTACTTGGAGTTAAGGATGAGAGAGTGGGGGAAGGGAGGGAGATAGTTAATCTGTTTACTGGCAGAACTGATTAAGATCCAAAACTAACTTGAAAGGATAGAATAAAAGGACAATTAAAAACAGCATTAAAATGCTGCATGGGTTTGAAAACTGTACAAATACAAAACAGGGAGGACTTGCCTGGGTAAATAGAAGCTGGTGTCAGGATAAAACCTACAGCTTTTAATGATTAATGATGTGGTGGTGGTGGTGGTTTAGTGGCTAAGTCATGTCCAACTCTTGCCACCCCATGGAATGTAGCACGCCAGCCTCCGCTTCCATGGGATTCTCCTGGCAAGAGTACTGGAGTGGGTTGCTATTTCCTCCTCTAGGGGATCTTTCCGACCCAGGGGTCAAACCCAGGCCTCCTGCATTGCAGGCAGATTCTTTACTGACTGAACTCCAAGGGAAGCCCAGCTGCTAACAAAAGGAAAATGAATTTTTTCGAATAGGCATTTCATTAAAAATTAAAACAAAGAAAGGAAGGACTGCCAAACCTGACTCTTTTTCCCCCTTTCAAGTTCATCCATTTTCAAAAGTAGTGCTCTCATGATATTTTTGCGGATAAGATAGAGGATTATGGTCATATTGGAGGATTCATAATGCACTGATTTTGACTGATGCCAATCAGAAGAGAGTTCTCCATTATAGTTTTTTTCTATTCATTTTTATTAATGAATGCCTTAAAGACAGAGAAACTAAGCTTCTCTTGTGAGATTATTACTTGGAGTTAAGGATGAGAGAGTGGGGGAAGGGAGGGAGATAGTTAATCTGTTTACTGGCAGAACTGATTAAGATCCAAAACTAACTTGAAAGGATAGAATAAAAGGACAATTAAAAACAGCATTAAAATGCTGCATGGGTTTGAAAACTGTACAAATACAAAACAGGGAGGACTTGCCTGGGTAAATAGAAGCTGGTGTCAGGATAAAACCTACAGCTTTTAATGATTAATGATGTGGTGGTGGTGGTGGTTTAGTGGCTAAGTCATGTCCAACTCTTGCCACCCCATGGAATGTAGCACGCCAGCCTCCGCTTCCATGGGATTCTCCTGGCAAGAGTACTGGAGTGGGTTGCTATTTCCTCCTCTAGGGGATCTTTCCGACCCAGGGGTCAAACCCAGGCCTCCTGCATTGCAGGCAGATTCTTTACTGACTGAACTCCAAGGGAAGCCCAGCTGCTAACAAAAGGAAAATGAATTTTTTCGAATAGGCATTTCATTAAAAATTAAAACAAAGAAAGGAAGGACTGCCAAACCTGACTCTTTTTCCCCCTTTCAAGTTCATCCATTTTCAAAAGCCTCAGCTTCACAGTTAAACAATAGCAGCCACTATATATATATATATATATAATATATATTAAACAATAGCAGCCACTATATATATATAATATATATAATATATATTTATATATATATTATATATATATAATTTTAAAACTATCACAACAAAATTTTAGATATATTAATAGACATATAACCATGTACAGAATTGGAAAGCATTTTGCCTATACAATTTCAAGTCTCACTCTTTTAAAGTCTTTTTACTAAAATACTTACTGAAGAAAGAGGACATCCATTAAAAATGTATTGCAAAACTAACCATACATATAAACTTATATGCTAAGGGCAACTTTAAGAGGGGAAAGACATCGTTCTTGATTCCAAGAAATTTACAATTTCGAACAGGAGAGGATCCAAATGCAGATAAACATAACATATATGAGAAAAGAGAATGAGAAAAGAAGGGAATGCTAAACATGCTGCTGATATTGAAAAGAAGGAGATTTACTTCCTTCTGATCACGGAGAATAGATGACTTCCAGGTGGAGGTGGCTTTAACTTAGGCTCTGAATGACTGGTAGTATCGGACATGGAGGGAATAGTATATCAGATGGAAGGAAGAGTGTGAGAAAAGTATGGCTCCGGTATTAACGACAGTGATTATGGGAATAGTGAATAGTCCAGTTCCACTGAAATGCAGGGCAAGTGAAAGGAAGTGGCAAGAGAAGGGAGAAAAGCAACATCACTGGTAGTGAAAATCATTAGTGGCATGTCAAAGAAATAGACCTTATTTTACAGGCAATGGCGATTTTAGATAGATAGATATAAATGAATACATATTTGAAGTGTTAAAGTCTTGCTACATATCTTAGAGCTATAGTTTTGAATGGGAGAAGTCTCAATTCTGAGATTGACTATAGAAAAATAAATTAAATTATATAGCCAGCTGAAATGCCTATCAGTTTCTACCTCTCTAGAAAGCTGGCTGTGGCTGAACCTCTTTTCCTTACCCCTCTGGTCACTGGGTTGAAGGAGGAAGGGTGTGACTGTTTTTTGAACCTTTAGACACACAGCGACCACCATTCCACATGGCTTGTGCATCACACCTGTGCATTACACTGTCACCTGTATACATTTTCTATGGAAGCTGCACCAATATACATTTCCAAAAACAGTGCATGAAGGTTCCCTTTTCTCCACATCCTCACCAGTACTTACTTGTAACTTTTTTTTTTTTAATAATAGTCATTCTAACAGGTGTGGGATGATTGTATTTCATTGTGGTTTTAATTTGCAATGATTAGTAATGTCGAGCACTTTTCATGTACCTGTGGGCTATTTGATTGTCTTCTTTCAAGAACATTATCTTTTTGCTATCATAAATCCATATATTATGTGCATAGCATGGTGAGGACTGTCAGTTGAAATGCTATTACTTTAAAAAAGCACAACTTTTATGTTTTCATGAATGTTTATGTATAACAACTCTGCTAGAAGATATTCTGGATGTTTTTATTTTACACTCTTTTTATGTTATAAAAAATGTTAGGGAATTCCCTGGTGATCCAGTGGCTAAGACTTCACACTCCCACGGGGCCTGAGTTCAATACCTGGTTCAAGACGGTATCCCACATGCCTCAACTAAAAGTCCATGTGCCTCAACTAAAAGGTCCTGCCTGCCACAACTTCTGACCGAGTAGAACCAAGTAAATAAATAAAATTTTAAAAAGTTAAGCCATATAAAAATAAATGATTAATACCTATATTTAAATAGTTCAGTCTTCTCACTGATTCTATCACTTAACTGCAATGAGTAGCATGAATAAGCCCAAGTCTTATCCTTCATTTTGAATAGACATGGTCTTATGAAATTGTCATGTGTTGGAATAGGGCATCTGGAGTGTAGCTTAGGAGACAAGTATAACTTCAAAGTGAAAAGAGACACAAATTTCAAATGGAAGTGTGAAATTGTATCAAATTGCTTAAAAAACATATGGATGCATGCACCGAACCAATAAGGATCAGTCATTAGTTCCAGGTCTTTAATGCTCCTCTATGTTTCATAAGTACCCTACTTTGGGATGAGGTTTCAATGATCCATATGATCATGCTTCTTTGGACACTGCTGTCAAAATTATTTTCCCTCAATATTTTAAGTAATAACTCATTCAATTCTGGTTTCCTCGGTGTGTATGCCCAGCAGTGGGATCGCTGGATCATAAGGCAGTTCTATTTGCAATTTTTTAAGGAATCTCCACACTGTTTTCCATAGTGGCTGTACTAATTTGCATTCCCACCAACAGTGTAAGAGGGTTCCCTTTTCTCCACACCCTCTCCAGCATTTATTGCTTGTTGACTTTTGCATCGCAGCCATTCTGACTGGTGTGAAATGGTACCTCATTGTGGTTTTGATTTGCATTTCTCTGATAATGAGTGATGTTGAGCATCTTTTCATGTGTTTGTTAGCCATTCGTATGTCTTCTTTGGAGAAGTGTATTATACAGAGTGAAGTAAGCCAGAAAGAAAAACATCAATACAGTATACTTACACATATATATGGAATTTAGAATGATGGTAATGATAAACCTGTACGCAAGACAGCAAAAGAGACACAGTTGTATAGAATGGCCTTTTGGACTCTGTGGGAGAGGAAGAGGGTGGGATGGGTTGGCAGAGTGGCAATGTAACATGTGTGATATCATAAGCGAAACGAATTGCCAGTCCAGGTTTGATGCAGGATGCAGGATGCTAGGGACTGATGCACGGGGATAATCCAGAGAGAGGGTGTGGGGCGGGAGGGTGGAGGTGGGGGTCGGGATTGGGAGTTCAGGTACACTCATGGCTAATTCATGTCAATGTGTAACAAAACGAATACAGTATTGTAAAGCAAAACAAACTAAAAAATAAAAATTAATTAAAATTAAAAAAAAAATAATAAAGTAATAACTCAAGAAAAACAATTATACTACTGAGGGTAAAAAAGAAAAGAAGTGAAAATGGAATGCTTCTCCGACATCTCAGGCTACAGTCTAACTCACTACAGTAAAAAAGTTTAAAAGGTGGGATAGAATGTCTACACAAACAATTTTGCCAAAATTTTTTTTTAATTGAATGAACTAGTGAATTCAGTAAAACCACCAGAGAAATTCCTTCCAATCACTTAATATTCACTAAACAAAGTTAAGTTTTTGTTAGTATTAAAATTTTCATTTTGCCACCAACTGTGTTAGTTTTGAGGAGGAAAGGTCTCAGTCTGTTTTAAACCTGATGCTCATTAAATACATATGAGAACAGACCTTTGTGAGCAATATGGATGGTGACTCAGAATGGAAGACAGCTAAATATAAATATGTGTCTATGTTTTCACCTGGGCAGAATTTTGCTGTTCATTTCTATGAATATTCTGTTGTTATGTCACATACTATAAAGAGACTTCTTTTAGAGTTTAAGTTTTTGTTAGTATTAAAATTTTCATTTTGCCACCAACTGTGTTAGTTTTGAGGAGGAAAGGTCTCAGTCTGTTTTAAACCTGATGCTCATTAAATACATATGAGAACAGACCTTTGTGAGCAATATGGATGGTGACTCAGAATGGAAGACAGCTAAATATAAATATGTGTCTATGTTTTCACCTGGGCAGAATTTTGCTGTTCATTTCTATGAATATTCTGTTGTTATGTCACATACTATAAAGAGACTTCTTTTAGAGTGCAAATTCAGAAACATCTGTGCTCTCAAATCCTTCATTGGAAGGACTAATTTTGAAGATGAAACTCCAATACTTTGGTCACCTGATGCAAAGAGCTGACTCATTGGAAAAGACCCTGATGCTGGGAAAGATTGAAGGCAGGAGGAGAAGGGGACAACAAAGGATGAGATGGTTGGATGGCATCACCAACTCAATGCACACGGGTTTGGGTCAACTCTGGGAGTTGGTGATGGACAGGGAGGCCTGGCATGCTGTGGTTCATGGAGTCGCAAAGAGTCAGACATGACTGAGTGACTGAACTGAACTGATGCTCTTAAATATAATAAATATAGGTTTAACTATAGTTTTAAATAATTAGGCCTTGTTCTACAGAATTCAAATTGAAAATGTCCAAAATAATAAACAAAATTAAACCATTTTCAAGATTAAATATTTTAGAGCTTCCCTAGTTGTTCAGAGGGTAAAGTGTCTGCCTGCAATGCAGGAGACCTGGGTTCAATCCCTGGGTTAGAAAGATCCCCTGGAGAAGGAAATGGCAACCCACTATTTATAAAAACCTAATTTCTGTGTAAATTACCTTTACATTTCTGTAATTATAAAAATATACTGCAATGGTGAAATTTAACAGATGAAAAACTGTAACTTCTAGAAAGGTAGAATACAATAGAAAAAAACAAATGTCAAATCACCACATAAATTATAGGGGAAACTCTGAAATTGTTTTCAGACAACTAAAACAGTCCAATTCACATTTTAGAAATTCATACCAGATTTCTTGCTAACATTAGAACATAACCATCCAGATGAGTGCTAAGCCCTGCATTTAATCTGTATTTTTATTTTATTTACATGCTTCATTTAATTACAATTTATCCAGTGTTAATATCTACTGTTTCAAATACAATCACAACAAATAAGATAGATGAAATGGATGAATAGATGTGAATTTTTGGTCTATCTGTAATGCTTGAAAGTAAAATTTTGAATTATTGTTGTTTAGTCGCTAAGTCATGTCCAACTCTTTGCAACACAATGGACTGTAGCCCGCCAGGCTCCTTTGTCCATGGGATTTCCCAGGTAAGAATACTAGAGTGGGTTACCATTTCCTCCTCCAGGGTGATCTTGCTGACCCAGAGACGGAACCCATGTCTCCTACTTTGGCAGGTGGGTTCTTTACCACTGAGCTACCAGGGAAGCCCTCATTTTGGATCCAGCCAAATTGAATTACAAATTACAAATTGAATGGAACATTCAGATGCAATTTTAATTCCAAGTCAAAGAAATTTCATTTATGTTTCTTTGATTTCAGATTTTTACTTCTACAAAAGATTTTACTTTTAAAAAGTTTAAAATCACTATATAGTTCAGAGAAGCTTGATTTTTTTTTCCCAGAAAGTATAAAGATCCAATCCATATTTCTAGGAAATCATACCAGATTTCTTGCTAATGCTAGAATAGATTTATTCAAATGTGTGTTGAATCCTCTATTGTACTGATATTCCTGTTACTCAAGATATTTTTTGAACTCTTCTTTGGTATCTAACTTCAGAGCTCATGGCACATTATTTAAATAACTTCCTAATTCTGTGTTGAGCATCAGTGAGATTAGAGGGGGGTGGTGTGTGTGTGTGTGCGCGTGCACCATTTTAAAAAAAATCTTTCAGATGACTTTTCTGACCAATGCAGATATAGAATACTGACCCATGCCTTCAATCTTTACTCCAGCTATCCCAGAGTCTGTCTGTATTCATAACAGCATGGATAAAATTAGAGGACTGAGAAGACTAAGATGGACTAAGAGCTTGGAACTGAGCTCTTCAGAACACTTGTTGAAATCATTCTTGTGTACACACACACACATTACTTCGTGTAGATTTCTGATCATGAACTTCAAGATAAAGACACTTGAATTGCATGAGATAAAATGAAAGTATGGGAAGCAATACTGCAAAAGGAATGAATTCAAAGCAGTGAATTATCATGGCTAATTCCTTTAAATAGGTTTATGCACTTGACAGAAATCATAGAAAATGGATTTTTTTTCCCCCATAATAAAGGATCAAAAACATTTCTGAAACTACTCTTTTCCCTTTGGGACAATTTTAATACAGATGAAGGAGCTTTAGAAGAATGAGTTAACAAAAAACACTACTTAACCATCTGCTAGAACACAATGTGGAACGTTTTCAATACCTCTCAGCTTGCTTAACTGAATTTCAGAATGCAAGCATCAGTATTAAGAATAAGAACTAAGGATTTCCTGAAATCATTTTGTTTTTATGCTTGCTGTCCCTGGTATACTTTCCAACCCCTTCACTAACTCTCCCTCTATTGCTTTTCCATTTCCTGAAGTTTAAAATTAAATTTATGTTTATTTGGCTTATAGAAAACCATAATGCTTGTCACGTGGAGAGAATATGAGTTATAAAAATAGTCATGAGGGGACATTAGTTTAGGGACAAAAGACATTAACATTTTTTCCAGAATATGAGGCTTGTATGTCTGCTGTTGTATACTGGTCTATCAAAGGAGTTCTTTCTTTGTCCTAACTGATAGGCACTATTGGTAAAAGCGGATACATTTCTAACATAAATCTAATGTATTTTTATAAAAAAAAATTCACAAAGTCATTTGAACATGAGCATGATTTCCTATCTAAGTGCTTGTGTGAGGACAAATCTACCCTTTCTCTAACGTGCTTACAGGAAAATTATATAATAAGCAACCCCCCAAAATCTGTTGTTAAATGGCAAATAACAAAGACAATCAAAACCAACGCATGAGTGCAGGATGCAATTAAAGTTAGGAGCCAAAGGGGAAAAAGGGTGTAAATACCAAAGTGGAAAATAACAGTAATAGCACAATAAAAGTGCTTCAAGAAGGAACTATAAGAAGAGTAACATATTTATCTTTAAGCCTTTGCTCTAATTACAGTCTAGGAGAAAAGGGCGTGCTACTTTCTTGATTATAATCCATTAGTGTTATTCTAATATGCAAAGGAGCAAGTACAAATTTCTTACACAAAATATTAGAGCATTCTCGAGACAGCCTTTACCTAGTTCTGAAATCTCATATCCCACTTCCCCCTGCCTTGCACAGTACACTCTTGCAATACTAACCATTTTGTGGTTCCCTACCCACACGATGGAATCCTTTATCCATACGCTATTCTCTCTGCTCATGCTGACCCAGTATCTGGAAGGCCCCTGTATTCTCAGCTGCCAGACGTACACATTAATCCTTAAAGACTCATCTCAACATATTAGTCCTTCCACATCCCAGATTCCCCATGCATTTTCTTCCCTTTCATTTTTATCCTCAAACTCTGTTTCTCAAATAATAATGAACATCTGTTAGTACATTTCAATCATGGGATAATGGCTAGTAATTTTTGAGTGTTTCTTTTACAATGGGTGCTGTATTAAGTGCTTCACAAACATCATGCTTTTCAATCACATCAACTTTATTAAAGTACTATTACTGACATTTTACAGATGAGTAAAAAAAAAAAAAATCAATAACTGAAGTCACATGCTGATTGGTGTTAAGACCAAGATTCAATCCACATGTGGTTACAGAAGCTGGCCCTGCTCCTCAGTTTATTTATTTACTTCTACCCCTAACTCAAGCATCACTTCTATACTAGGCTGCCTCACTTACAGCTCCCCCAGACTTTGCTGGGAGTCTCCATCTTCTCTGTATCTACTACCTCAGAGGCACAGTAATATAACTTCCAAATGCATAACATGAGTAAGGAGAGAAATAAGTCAAAAATATGGAGAACACCAAAGGAGAAATTTGGACCTTCTGACGTCTCCTTTCACGTCAGATGCTTGCTCAATTCTGATTGCTCCCTTTCCAGAGTACTATATGGACAACTGAGTGTTTTAGAAGTTCTGTGAGAAACTGTCCAGTGATGCACATATTGGAACAGGGTCATCTTTCTTTCTCTGCCCCAAACTGGCACTTTGGAGACCCATGAAGATTCTTCTCTCTGATATGCATGACACAAACTGGACATAGAGATATATGTAATATTCATTAATCTAAAGCTTCTAATTCAAGGAATGCCTGAAAAATATAAGGAATGATCTGGGAGCAGGCTTTTCCATTATGAAGGATCAGCAGTCTTTATACACAGTTTTATGAACCCTCTTGCATCCATTCCTCATGGGTATTTATTGAAAATAATTTGAACTCTTTCTACCCTAAAAGTCTTTTCATCACTTCCTGAGTTTGGGATCTTCCAGAACTTTGGGAGTGGGAATCATATTCTACAGTCTATAAGGAGAGAGCACTGGCCTGAAATTGCTGAAGTGCTGTTATGTAGCCTTTTGTTGTGGTTTAGTTGGTAAGTTGTGTCCAGCTCTTTTTCAATCCCATGGACTGTAGTCTGCCAGTCCCCTCTGTCCATAGGATTTCCCAGACAAGAAGACTGGGTTTCCATTTCTTTCTCCAGGGGATCTTCCTGATCCAGGGATCAAACTTGCATCTCTTGCATTGGCCTTTATCATCAGAGACACCAGTAGCTACTTAAAATCATAAGTGAACATAATCTATCTCACAGCTAATTCCGGATGCAAAACAGTCAAGTACTCTGTTATGGAAACACAAAACTCTAGAGAGATCAGGAAGAAACCTTGACCTGTTGCAGTGATTTAAAAAGTGCTGATGGTCTCTGTTTTTCTGGTACTCCCTTGCTTTTTCTATGAGGTGACAGAGCTTGGCAATTTGGTCTCTGGTTCCTCTGCCTTTTCTAAATCCAGCCTGCACATCTGGAAGTTCTCAGTTCATGTATTGCTGAAGCCTGGCTTGGAGAATTTTGAGTATTACTTTGCTAGCGTGTGAGATGAGTGCAACTGTATAGTAGATTGAACATTCTTTGGCACTGCCCTTCTCTGGGACTGGAATGAAAACTGACCTTTTCCAGTCCTGTGGCCACTGCTGAGTTTTCAAATTTGCTGGCATATTGAGCACAGCACTTTGACAGCATCATCTTATAGGATTCAAAATAGCTCAGCTGCAATTCCATCACCTTCACTAGCTTTGTCCATAGTGATGCTTCCTAAGGTCCACTTGACTTCACACTCCAAGATGTCTGGCTCTTCATGAGTGATCACACTATCATGGTTATCTGGGTCATTAAGATCTTTTGAGTGTAGTTCTGTGTATTCTTGCCACTTCTTAATATATTCTGCTTCTGTTAGGTCAATACTGTTTCTGTTCTTTTTGGGGCCCATCTTTGCATGAAATGTTCCCTTGGTATCTAATTTTCTTGAAGAGATCTCTAGTCTAGAGAATTCCAGAAATACACTTACTTCTGCTTCATTGACTATGCTAAAGCCTTTGATTGTGTGGATCACAACAAACTGTGGAAAATTCTTAAAGAGATAGGAATTCCATACCACCTTATCTGCCTCCTGCAATACCTGTATGCATGTCAAGAAGCAATAGTAGAATTGGACATGGAACAACAGATTGGTTCCAAATTGGGAAAGGAATATGTCAAGGCTGTATATTGTCACCCTGGTGATTTAACTTATATGCAGGGAACATCATGAGAAACGCAGGGCTGAATGAAGTACAAGCTGGAATCAAGATTTTGGGGAGAAATATAAATAACCTCAGATATGCAGATGACACCACCCTTATGGCAGAAAGGGAAGAGGAACTAAAGTGCCTCTTGGTGAAGGTATAATAGGAGAGGGAAAAACCTGGCTTAAAACTCAACATTCAACTGTCACTGGGCATCTAGGTTGCTTCCATGTTCTAGCTATTGTAAACAGTGTGGCAATGAACAGTGGGATACATGTGTCTTTTTCAATTTTGGTTTCCTCAGGGTATATGCCTAGGAGTGAGATTGTTGGGTCATATGGTGGGTTTATTCCTAGTTTTTTTAAGAAATCCATCAACAGATGAAATGGATAAAGAAGCTGTGGTACATATACACAGTGGAATATTACTCAGCCATAAAAAGAACACATTTGAGTCAGTTCTGATGAGGTGGATGAACCTAGAACCTGTTATACAGAGTGAAATAAGTCAGAAAAAGAAAGATAAATATCATATTCTAATGCATATATACAGAATCCAGAAAAATGGTACTGAAGAATTTATTTACTGGGCAACAATGAACAGACATAGAAAATAGATTTAAGGACATGGGGAGGGGGAAGAGAGGGTGAGATGTATGGAGAGAGTAACATGGAAACTTACCCTGCCATATGTAAAATAGATAGCCAACGGGAACTTGCTGTATGGAAACTCAAACAGGGGCTTTGTATCAACCTAGAGGGGTGGGATGGGGAGAAAGATGGGAGGGAGGTTCAAATGGGAGGGGATATATGTGTACCTATGGCTGATTCGGGTTGAGGTTTTACAGAAAACAGCAAAATTCTGTAAAGCAATTATCCTTCCATAAAAAATAAATTAGAAAAATAATTCAAAAAACAAAGATCAGAGGAGGCGGTCCCAAGATGGCAGAGGAACAGGATGGGGAGACCACTTTCTTCCCCACAAATTCATCAAAAGATCATTTGACTGCTGAGCAACTTCCACAAAACAACTTCTGAACACAGGCAGATGACACCAGACACCCAGAAAGGCAGCCCATTCTCTTCAAAAGGAGGTAGGCAAAAATATAAAAGACAAAAACAGAGACAAAAGATTTAGGGATGGAGACCCATGGTTGGGAGGGAGTCATGAAGGAGGAGAAGCTTCCACACAGTAGGAAACCCTCTTACAGGTGGGTCTGTGGGGAGCTTTGGAACCTCAGAGGACAACATAACTAGGAAGAGAGAGAGGGAAAAAAAAAAAAAAACACAAAACAAAACAAAAAAAACCACAGAATAAGCGCCTAACTGCAACTGACAGCAGTGAAATAACCCAGAAGTTCCTGTCCGCCATAAGCGAGTGGGGGCTGGGCAGGGAGGTGTGGGCGGCATCATTGGTCCTTAGGGTAAGGAATGGGTCTGAATGCCCTGAGGAACAATCTGAGGAGGTAATTCAGTGAGACAGCAACTCTGGAGAGTTTACAGAACAAAGGATTGAGCCAATAACAAAGGAGAGCTGCTGCTGCTGCTGCTGTTGCTGTTAAGTCGCTTCAGTCGTGTCCGACTCTGTGCGACCCCAGAGACGGCAGCCCACCAGGCTCCCCCGTCCTTGGGATTCTCCAGGCAAGAACACTGGAGTGGGTTGCCATTTCCTTCTCCAATGTGTGAAAGTGAAAAGTGAAAGTGAAGTTGCCCAGTCGTGTCTGACTTGTAGCGACCCCATGGACTGCAGCCTACCAGGCTCCTCTGTCCATGGGATTTTCTAGGCAGGAGTACTGGAGTGGCTTGCCATTGCCTGCTACAGATAGGCCCCTTCCTGCCCTGGAGGCAGAGAGGCAGGTGCGCAACACCCAGATCCAATAGGCAAGGGGCTACGGCAATCTTGGCCCCAGAGAGGGCATCGTTCACCAAACTGTAAGCAGGCTCCCAGTTGCTATCTACGTCTTCCTGGGATCCCGGACCGATGACATCTGCCAGGAGTGTTGCAGCCTGCGATCAGCTCCCCAGAGGAGACACGCAGCATACCTGAGACTGTGCTCTCGCAGTGCACCTGGAAAGCTGAGTGATCGGGACAATAATTAAGACACATGGTCCACCTGGGACAGTGCACTCACCAATCACCTGGTCACCTGAGCTGTTTGGAAAGGCACAAAACCCACAGCCCATCCTGGTCTGTGCCCTTGTGGAATACCCAAGAACCTGAGCAGCTTAGACCTGGGAAGTGCACAAAATGCAGGGCCCACTTGGACAGTGCCCTTGCAGAGGACCCTGGAGCCTGAGCAGTGTAGACCTGGGAAGCACATGACACCCTGGGCTGTGGCAAATCCATTGTGACCCATATCCTGCAAGCACTCTTCACGCACGCCAGTGGTATTTGTTTGCAGTGTCCCTCTCTCCCCACAAGACCCGGGTTCAAGTCCCTGGAGAAGGAAATGGCAACCCACTCCAGCACTTTTGCCTAGAAAATCCATGGACAGAGGAGCCTGGTACAGGCTACTGTCCATGGGGTCGCAAAGAGTTGGACATGACTGAGCGACTTCACTTTCTTTCTTTCTTTCATTTTCTCTCTCCACAACACAACTGAACAAGTGAGCCTAAATAAGTGATCACCTTCGCCCGCTTGTGTCAGGGTAGAGATTAGACACTGAAGAGACTTGCAAACAGAATAAGCCAAACTAAACACAGACAGAACCACTCTGGAAGTGACAGTTGCAATAAATTAAAACCCGGCAATTAATATTGACTGTGCATTGGAAGAGGCCTTGAGTACAAGTTGGAACAAGGAACTATTCAACACTGAACTGACCCCACACTGCCCACAACAGCACCAGAGATATTCCTAGATATATTTTTACTATTATTACTTTGAATTAAAAAAAAATTAAGCTCTTTATTACTCCTTTAATTTTCATTTTTATAACCTACTATAACTTTGCAAAAAACTCCACTATTTTTAAAGAAAATTTCATATGTACATATTTTTGTGATTTATTTTGTTTTGTATTTTTAATATTATATTTCTGAGAGTCTAACCTCTGTTCTAGATTTTTAATCTTTGTTTTTTGGTATTTGTTATCAATTTTGTACTTTTAAAAACTAATCTTCAGTATCCATTTTCACTTAGGGATTGGACTACTGGCTTGATTGCTCTCTCCGCTTTTGACTCTCCCCTTTCTCCCCCAGGGCACCTCTATCTCCTTCTTCTCCCTTCTCTTGTCAGCTGAACTCTGTGAATCTCTCTGGGCATTCCAGGCTGTGGAGAACACTTAGGGAACTGATTACTGGCTAGATTGCTCTCTCCCCTTTTGACTCCCCCCGTTTTCCACCTGGTCCCCTCTATCTCCCTCCCCTTCTTCTCTTCTCTCCTCTCTGTAACTCTTTGAATCTCGCTGCATATTCCTCACTGTGGAGAACTGTTTCAACATTAACCTAGACATTTTATCAACTGTGCTGTGTGGATGGAAAAGTCTTGAGGCTTGGAGAAGGAAATACAACCCACTCCAGTATTCTTGCCTAGAGAATCGCGTGGACAGAGGAGCCTGGTGGGCTGCTGTCCATAGGGTCACACAGAGTCGGACACGACTGAAGCAACTTAGCATGCATGCATGCATTGGAGAAGGAAATGGCAACCCACTCCAGGGTTCTTGCCTGGAGAATCCCAGGGACAGGGAAGCCTGGTGGGCTGCTGTCCATGGGGTCGCACAGAGTTGGACCGGATTGAAGTGACTTAGCAGCAGCAGGAGCAATCTTGAGGCTACTGTAAGAGAAGGACTGAAAGTCAGAGGCAGGAGACTTAACTCTAAAACTTGAGAACATCAGAGAACTCCTGATTCTAGTGAACATTAATAGACAAGAGCTCACCCAAAAGTCTTCATAGTTACACTGAAACCAAACTCTATCCAAGAGTCAAAAAATTCCAGAGCAAGACATACAATGCTAATTATCCAGCAAAATAGGAACACAACCCTAACCATTAAAAGACAGGGTGCCCAAAGCCATGCTAAACCCACAGACACCCCAAAACTCACTACTGGACACTTCATTGCACTCCAGAGAGAAAAAATCCAGCGTCACCCACCAGAACACAGATGCAAGCTCCCCCAACCATGAAACCTTGACAAGCCAGTAGTTCAACCCTACCCACAGGGAGCAGATTCCACTATTAAGAGGAACAATGAACAGCCTACAGAAAGGGCACCCCAAAAACACTAATCTAAACAAAATGAAAAGGCAGAGAAATATTCAGCAGGTAAGGAACATGATAAATGCCCACCAAACCCAACCAAAGAGGAGGACATAGGGATTCTAGTTGAAAAAAAAAATTCAGAATAATGATAGTGAAGATGATCCAAAATCTTAAAATAAAATGGAGTTACATATAAACGGACTAATAACAAGGATTGAGAAGATGCAAGAAATGTTTAACAAGGACCTATAAGAAATAAAGAAGAGTCAATCAATAATGAATAATGCAATAATTGAGATAAAAAGCATTCTAGAGGGAACAAACAGAAAATAACTGAGGCAGAAGAGAGGATAAGTGAGGTGGAAGATAGAATGGAGGAACTAAATGAAGCAGAGAGGGAAAAAGAAAAAAAAAAGAAAAGAATTAAAAGAAATGAGGACAACCTGAGACTTCTGGGCTAATGTTAAACACCCCAACATTCGAAGCATAGATGTCCCAGAAGAAGAAGACAAAGACAAAGGGCATGAGGAGGTACTTGAGGAGATAAAAGATGAAAATTCCCTAAAATGGGGAAGGAAATAGCCACCCAAGTCTAAGAAACCCAGAGAATCCCAAACAGGATAAACCAAGGCAAAATATTCCAGTTCAGTTTAGTTCAGTCACTCATTCATGTCTGACTCTTTGCGACCCCAAGGACTGCAGCATGCCAGGCCTCCCTGTCCATCACCAACTCCTGCAGTTTACTGAAGCTCATGTCCATTGAGTTGATGATACCATCCAATCATCTCATCCTCTGTCGCCTCCTTCTCCTGCTGCCGTCAGCCTTTCTCAGCATCAGGGTCTTTTCAAATGAGTCAGCTCTTCACATCAGGTGGCCAAAGGATTGGAGTTAAACCTTCAAAATCAGTCCTTCCAATGAATACTCAGGACTGATTTTCTTTAGGATGGACTGGTTGGATCTCCTTGCAGTCCAAGGGACTCTCAAGAGTCTTCTCCAACACCACAGTGCAAAAGCATCAATTTTTTTGGTGCTCAGCTTTCTTTACAGTCTAACTCTCACATCCATACATGACTAATGGAAAAACCATAGCTTTGACTAGATGGACCTGTGTTGGCAAAGTAATGTCTTTGCTTTTTAATATGCTGTCTAGGCTGGTCATAGATTTTCTTCCAAGGAGCAAGTTCATGTTAATTTCATGGCTGCAGTCACCATCTGCTGTGATTTTGGATACCCAAAAAATACAGTTTCTCACTGTTTCCCCATCTATTTTCCATAAAGTGATGGGACCGGATGCCATGATCTTAGTTTTCTGAATGTTGAGTTTTAAGCCAAATTTTTTCACTCTCCTTTTCACTTTCATCAAGAGGCTCTTTAGTTCTTCTTCCCTTTCTGTCATAAGGGTGGTGTCATCTACATATCTGAGGTTATTGATATTTCTCCTGGCAATGTTGATTCCAGCTTGTCCTTCATCCAGCCCAGCGTGTCTCCTAATGTGCTCTGCATATAAGTTAAATAATCAGGGTGACAACTTACAGCCTTGATGTACTCCTTTCCTGATTTGGTACCATTCTGTTATTCCATGTCCAGTTCTAACTGTTGCTTCATGATCTGCATATGGGTTTCTCAAGAGGCAGGTCAGGTGGTCTTGTATTTCCACCTCTTTAAGAATTTTCCACAGTGTGTTGTGATCCAACAGTCAAAGTCTTTGGTATAGTCAATAAAACAGAAGTAGATGTTTTTCTAGAACTCTCTTGCTTTTACAATGATCCAATGGATGTTGGCAATTTGATATCTGGTTCCTCTTCCTCTTCTAAACCCAGTTTGAACATCTGAAGGTTCACGGTTCATGTACTATTTAAAAGATAGGCTATATATAGCATATATATAAACTCCTATATATGCTGTCTACAAGAGACCCACCTTAAACCAAAGGACACACACAAACTGAAAGTGAAGGGCTGGAAAAACTTATTTCATGCACATGGAGACCAGAAGAAAGCAAGAGTAGCAATCATATCAGATAAAATAGACTTTGAAATAAAGACTGTGAAAAGAGACAAAGAAGGACACTACATAATGATCAAAGGATTAATCCAAGAAGATATAACAATTATAAATATGTGTACCCAACATAGGAGCAGGTAAGGAAAATGCTAAGGAGTACATAAGGGGAAGTTAAAGTAACACAATAATAGTCAGAGGCTTTAATCCTCCACTCACACCTATAGACAGATCAAGGCAATGTAAAATTAGCAAGGAAACACAAGCCCTAAATGATACAAGGACCAGTTAGACCTAGTTGACATCTATATGATATTTCATCCCAAAACAATGAATTTCACCTTTTTCTTAAGGGCACACAGAACATTTCCAGGATAGAGCATATCCTGGGCCATAAATCTAGTCTTGGTAAATTCAAAAAAATTTAAAACCATTTCAAGCATTTTTCTGATCACAATGAGGTAAGATTAGATGTCAAATACAGGATAAAACTACTTAAAATACAAATATATGGAGGCTAAACAACACCTCTCTGAATAATCAACAAGTCACAGAAGAAATAAAAAAGGAAATCAAAATTTGTATAGAAAAAAAAAATGAAAACAAGACAACCCCAAACCTATGAGATTCAGTAAAAGCAGTGCTAAGAGGAAACTTCATAGCAAAACAAGCTTACCTCAAGAAACAAGAGAAACAACAAACAAACAAATAACCTAATTTTACACCTAAAGCAACTAGAAAAGGAAGAAATGAAGAACCCCAACATTAGTAGAAGGAAAGAAATCAAAAAAATCAGGGCAGAAATAAGTGGAAAAGAAACAAAGGAAACTAGCAAAAATCAACAAAACTAAAAGCTGGTTCTTTGAGAAGAGAGATAAAATATAGAAAACATTAGCCAGACTTATAAAGAAAAAAGGAGAAGAAACAAATCAATAAAATTAAAAATAAAAATGTAGAAATCATAACAAACAACACAGAAATACAAAGGATCGTAAGAGACTAATATCAGCAACTATATGCCAATAAAACGGATGACTAAAAGATATGGACAAATACTTAGAAAAGTATTACCTTCCAAACTAAACTTGGAAGAAATAGAAACTCTTAGCAGACCAATCACAATAACATAAATCAAAACTGTAATCAAAAATCTTCCAACAAAAAAAAATATCAGGACCAGATGGCTACACAGGTGAATTCTATCAAAAATTAGAGAGGAAATAACACCTATCCTACTCAAATTCTTCCAGAAAATTGCAGAGGAATGTAAACTCTCAAACTCATTCTATAAGGCCACCATCCCTCTAATACTAAAACCAGAAAAAGATACCACACACAAAAAAAACTACAGGCCAATATATCACAGATGAACGTAGACGCAAAAATCTTCACAAATTCTAGCAGACAGAATCCAAGATCATATTAAAAAGATCATACATCATGGCCAAGTGGGCTCTATCCCAAGGATGCAAGGATTCTTCAATATTCACAAATCAATCAATGTGATACACCATATTAGCAAATTGAAAAATAAAAACCATATGATTATCTCAATAGATGCAGAGAAAGCCTTTGACAAAATTCAACATCCATTTATGATAAAACAAAACAAAACAAAACAAAACTCTCCAGAAAGCAGGCATAGAAGGAACATACCTCAATATAATAAAAGCCATTTCTGATAAACCCACAGAAAACATTATCCTCAATGGTGAAAAATTGAAAGCATTTCCCCTAAAGTCAGGAACAAGACAAGAGTGCCCACTCTCACCACTAGTATTCAATACAGTTTTGGAAGTCTTAGCCACAGCAATCAGAGAAGAAAAAGAAAAAAAGAATCCACATTGGAAAAGAAGAAGTAAAACTCTCATTGTTTGCAGATGACATGATCGTCTATGTAGAAAACCCTAAAGACACTAGCAGAAAATTACTAGAGTTAATCAATGAATATAGTAAAGTTGCAGGATACAAAATTAATACACAGTGGGATCCCTATATACTAACAATGAGAAAACAGAAAGAGAAATTAAGGAAACAATTCCATTCACCATTGCAACAAAAACAATAAAATAGTTAGGAATAACTTTACCTAGAGAAACAAAAGACCTATGTATAGAAAAGTATAAAACACTGATGAAAGAAGTCAAAGATGATACAAATAGATGGGAAAATATACCATGTTCATGGATTGCAAGAATTAATATAGTGAAAATGACTATAGTACCCAAAAAATCTATAGATTCAGTGCAATCCCTGTCAAGCTACAAATGGTATTTTTCACAGAACTAGAACAAAAAATTTCACAATTTGTATGGAAACACAAAAAAGCCTTTAATAGCCAAAGCAGTCTTGAGAAAGAAGGATGGAACTGGAGGAATCAACCTGCCTGACTTCAGACTACAATACAAAGCTCAGTCATCAAGACAGTATGGTACTGGCACAAAG
Source organism: Aepyceros melampus (assembly GCA_006408695.1). Lineage (NCBI taxonomy): Eukaryota > Metazoa > Chordata > Mammalia > Artiodactyla > Bovidae > Aepyceros > Aepyceros melampus. Next base: position 171,616 of record SJXQ01013172.1, on the reverse strand, counting down.
ACAGAAATATGGATTAATGGAACAAAATAGAAAGCCCAGAGATGAATCCATATAGCAATGGACATCTTATCTTTGACAAAGGAAGCAAAAATATACAATAGAGAAAAGACAATCTCTTTTAACAAGTAGTGCTGGGAAAACTGATCAACCACCTGCAAAAGAATGAAACTAGAACACTTTCTAACATCTTACACAAAAATAAACTCAAAGTGGATTAAAGATCTAAATGTAAGACCAGAAACTATAAATCTCCTAGAGGAAAACATAGGCAGAACACTATCTGACATAAATGACAGCAAGATCCTCTATGACCCACCTCCCAGAGTAATGGAAATAAATAAAAAATAAACAAACAAAACCTAGTTAAACTTCAAAGCTTTTACACAACAAAGGCGACTATAAGCAAAATGAAAAGGCAGCCTTCAGAATGGGAGAAAATAATAGCAAACAAAACAACTGACAAAGAATTAATCTCCAAAATAAACAAGCAGCGCATGCAGCTCAATACCAGAAAAATAAATGACCCAATCAAAAAATGGGCCAAAGAACTAAACAGATATTTCTCCAAAGAAAATATACAGATGCTTAACAATCTCATGAAAAGATGTTCAACATCACTCATTATCAGAGAAATGCAAATCAAAATAAAAATGAGGTACCATCTCACACCGGTCAGAATGGCTGCTATCAAAAAGTCTACAAACAATAAATGCTGGAGAGGGTGTGGATTAAAGGGAACCCTCTTACAGTGTTGGCGGGAATGCAAACCAACATAGTACAGACACTATGGAGAACAGTGTGGCTGCTGCTGCTGCTAAGTCGCTTCAGTCATGTCCGACTCGGCAATGCCATAGATGGCAGCCCACCAGGCTCCCCTGTCCCTGGGATTTTCCATGCAATAACAGTGGAGTGGGTTGCCATTGCCTTCTCCAATGTGTGAAAGTGAAAAGTGAAAGTGAAGTCACTCAGTCATGTCCAACTCTTAGCGATCCATGGACTGCAGCCTACCAGGCTCCTCCATCCATGGAATTTTCTGCCAAGAGTAGTGGAATGGGGTGCCATTGCCTTCCCCAGAACAATGTGGAGGATCCTTAAAAAAATGCAGAAAGAACACCCATATGGCCCAGCAATCCCACTGCTGGGCATACACACCAAAGACCAGAATTGAAAGAGACACGTGTACCCCAGTGTTCATCGCAGCACTGTTTATAATAGCCAGGACATGGAAGCAACCTAGATGTCCATCAGCAGACAAATGGATAAGAAAGCTGTGGTACATATACACAGTGGAATATTACTTAGCTATAAAAAATGCATTTGAGTCCATTTTAATGGGGTGGATGAAACTGAAGCCTATTATACAGAGTGAAGTAAATCAGAAAGAAAAACACCAATATAGTATATAAACGCATATATATGAAATTTAGAGAGATGGTAACAACAACCCTAAATGCAAGACAGCAAAAGAGACACAGATGTAAAGAACAGACTTTTTGGACTCTGTGGGAGAAGGTAAGGGTGGGATAATTTGAGAGAATCTCATTGAAACATATATTATTACCACATTTGAAATAGATGACCAGTTCAAGTTTGATGCATGAAACAGGGCACTAAATGCTGGTACACTGGGACAACACAGAGGGATGGGATGGGGATTTGGGATGGGAGTGATTCATCACACCCATGACTGATTCATGTCAATGTATGGTACAAAAAAAAAAAAAAAATCACAATATTGTAACGTTGTTAGCTTCCAATTAAAATAAATTTTTTAAAAAGTCATGGCATCCAATCCCATCGCTTCACGGCAAATAGATGGGGAAACAATGGAAACAGGGAAAGACTTTGGTATTCTCGGGCTCCAAAATCACTGCAGAGGGTGACTTCACTCATGAAATAAAAAAACACTCCTTGAAGAAAAGCTATGACAAGCCTAAACAGCATATTAAAAAGCAGAGATGTTACTGTGTCAACAGAGGTCTGTCTAATCAAAGCTATGGTTTTTCCAGTATCGTGTATGGATGTGAAAGTTTGACCATAAAGAAGGCTGAGTGCTGAAGAATTGATGCTTTTGAGCTGTGGTGTTGCAGAAGACAGTCCCTTGGACTGCAAGGAGATCAAATAAGTTAATCCTAAAGGAAATCACTCCTGAATATTTGATTGGAAGGACTGATGTTGAAGCTGAAACTCCAATACTTTGTCCACCTGATGCAAAGAGCCAGTTCAGTTCAGTTGCTCAGTCGTGTCCGACTCTTTGCGACCCCATGAATCGCAGCACGCCAGGCCTCCCTGTCCATCACCAACTCCTGGAGTTCACTCAGACTCACGTCCATTGAGTCCGTGATGCCATCCAGCCATCTCATCCTCAGTCGTCCCCTTCTCCTCCTGCCCCCAATCCCTCCCAGCATCAGGGTGTTTTCCAATGAGTCAACTCTTCGCACGAGGTGGCCAGCAAAGAGCCAACTCACTGGAAAAGACCCTGATGCTGGGAAAGATTGAAGGCAGGAGGAGAAGGTGATGACAAAGGATGAGATGGTTGGATGGCATCACCGACTTGATGGACATGAGTTTGAAATAGCTCTGGGAGATAGTGAAAGACAGGAGAGCCTGGTGTGCTACAGTCCATGGGGTCACAAAGAGATACGAATGAGCGACCGAACAACAACAGCACGGTCTCTGTGTATGATAGTTCTCTTGCATGAAAACAGAAACTTATTTGACCAGGACAAGTTATATATCTCATCACAAGTAAAACGAAAGAAAGGTGTTTTAAAGAGGACTAAAATGATGGTAAAGCACAGTGAAGTCTTCAGGCATATTAATGAGACTAAATGCTATATCACAATCTTAAATCCTCAATATTGTCACCAAGTCATGAAGAAAATTTTTACCTAAATGCTAGTTTAAGAAGTCAATATTCTATTACATTATTGTAGCTTTCTGGGCCTAATATAGTGTGAAATACATGTTTAGAACTCAAAAACCACTTGTTGATTAACAACTATTATTTTTATTTCAGCTTTGTTATTTGTCTGGGCAAACTCTTATCTTACTCATCATGAGAAATGTACCGCATTTCAGTTATATTAACTAAATTGCTGTTAATACAGCTGTATTGTTCTTTTCATAACTAGAAATATTACCAAGAATTTGAGAAACTTCATAACTAAAACTCTATTACTCCCCTGATACTCTTAGGATCTGAATGTCCCTCTCCAAAATCCATTTTCCTGTATGTAGCTCTTGTTAGTTGTTTTCTGATCTGTGCTTCCTGGTACTTGTTTGATGATCACTTCCAGGCTCACCAAACTTCATAGACAAACCCTCACATTCTCCTCCATCCTATTCTTTTTTTTTTTTTTTTAATGGTAATTTGTTTTATTTCTTTGATTGATAGCAAAGTTCGGTATTTTCTCTTTTTTGGCATTTGTATTTTTTCTTCAGTTAATTGCTTATATTTGAGCAAGCTCCAGGAGTTGGTGATGGACAAGGAAGCCTGGTGTGCTACAGTCCATAGGATAGCAAAGAGCTGGACATGACTGCGTGACTGAACTAAACTGATTATCAATTTTATTTTTCCTAGGGCTCTTCATATATCAAGATATCTCTTCCATATTGCAAATGCTTTTCCTGATGGTAGTTTGCCTTCTAATTGTGTTTTTGAGGTTTTATTTTAAATTAATTTTTCATTGGAGTATAGTTGACTTAAATGCTGTGTTAGTATAAGGTATAAGTAAAATGAATAATTTATACATATACATACATATACTCTTTTAAATATTCTTTTCCCAGAGTAAAAATTCTACTACAGAGTACTGAATAGAGTTCCTTATGCTGCACAGTAGGATTTTATTAGTTGTTTATATATAGTAATGTGTTTATGTCAGTCTCAACTTTGCAATTTATCTCTCTCCCCTTTCCCCCTGCATTACCCCTTGGTAACCATAAGTTTGTTTTCTCCATCTATTTCTATTTTGTAAAGTTCATTTGTACTTTTTTTTTTTTTTTTAGATTCTCCATCCTACTCTTGAACTTTTCCTTGATCAACTACACACCTTGAAAAGCCTTCCCTGGCCACACACTAACCACATGGTTTATTTTGAATGTTACACCCCAGCTAGATACTTTAAAAACTGGAGAAGAGCAAAAGCGAAAAGAAACTATGAAGTGTCTAAAATGGCACGTGCCTACTTTGTGTATGTGTGTGCTTAGTCACTAGGTCATGTCTGACTCTTTGATTCCCTGTGTACTATAGCCTGCCAGGCTCCTCTGTCCATGGGAATTCTCAGGCAAGAATACTGGAGTGGGTTGCCATTTCCTTCTCCAGGGGATCTTCCCAACCCAGGGATCAAACTCGTGTCTCCTGCTTTGCAGGCAGATTTTTTTCTTTTCTTTTTTTAAATCACTGAGACACCAGGGATGCCCATGTGCCTACATTAGAGGACGCTGGATACAGAGGCAAGCTGACACAATATAGAGCCCAAATGTGAATTATGAATTCTGCTTTATAGAAATCCAATGCAACATTCTGGATTTTTCTTTTTAATAGGCATCAGCAAAATAAAATTCTAGCACCACTGGGCACTTGTTCTATTCCAATGTTCCCAGCAGGACACTGCAAGATTATTTTGCACTAATTTGCAAAAAAATTAAAAATGAGGCTTAAAATATGAAAATGACTTAACTAAACTCGAAAGAGCAAACAAAACAGATTCCAATGTGATGTTCTGGCTCTTTCATCTGAAGCTCTGGAATTACACATTTAAAACAATAGGAAAGAATATTCAACACAAACTGTGTGCTATGTATTTCACTTTTTATTGAATCTTCACAACAACTCCATAAGTTAAGTATCTGTATATCTATCTTACAGTTAATGAATCTGAGTTTAAGAGATTTAGCAACATGTTGAAGGTCAACAGGGATGGATGGTGGTAATTTTTGCCTCATTGGGTTGTTGAGAAGGAAAAATGGAACTGTGAGTGGAATCGATATCAACAAACATTGATTGAGTCTCTCTCAGGTGCCATAAAATTCCACCTATGTTATCTCATTTAGTGGTTTAAAGTGGGCAAAAGACATTCAGTGTGACTACCAATGGGGACCTAGTTCCTATGTAGACTTTTGTTCTTCCAGGTTAGTATTAAAGTCTTATTTACAGTTGCACTCTTAGTTTTAGACAATATTCCCAACCCACGTAATAGATGTTCAGGAAATACTGTATTTATCAAAGAAAACATCATCATGTGATGTTCTTGAAAGAGGGTTGTCTGGAAATATTTAAGGACTTAAACTGTCTATACCATTATCATAATACTATTTTATGTGCTTTCTAATTGGCAGTGAAGAAAATATGTTTCCATATTGTTACTACTGAAGAAAATATCTGAAGTCACATCAGAGAATTTATAAGCATGAAAAAATATATCCAGTAGAAACCACCAAGTGACTGACAAAGTTCATTTTTAAAATTTATCACATAAGACTTTAATATCTTAAGCATAATAAACTGAACATAAATTTATTTTTCTGAGTATAAGGAATTTACTTCAATGTCAACAATAATTTAATTTTTTGTAAAATCTTTAATCTGTACATTTGAGTGTGTCTCTTACTTTATCAGTTGCTATTCTGTCAGCTCTCCACTTTGGAAACTGTCAGGAGACCTGATTTAAATGGACTGATGCTAAAGCTGAAACTCTGATACTTTGGCCACCTGATGTGAAGAAAGATTCATTTGAAAAGACTCTGATGCTGGGAAAAATTGAAGGCGGGAGGAGAAGGGGATGACAGGATAAGATGGTTGGGTAGCATTACCAACTCAATGGACATGAGCTTGAGTAAACTCTGAGAGTTGGTGATGGACAGGGAGGCCTGGCATGCTATGGTCCATGGGGTCGCAGTTAGACACGATTGAGCAACTGAACTGAACTGTCTCTTTCTAAATCTTTGTAATCTAGGAAAACAGACAAATAGAGCCAGTTGGAATTATGTTTAATATAAGAGCAAATGTATTATGGGCAAAAACCCACTAAAGGTATGATATCTGTTTTAAATTTCATAATCCTTTTAGTATCTTAGGTCCAAAAATCAATGACTAAAAATAAGCAAAAGATTGGTGTGTTTGGAACTACCAGAGAACTATTAGAAAAATATAGTCTATGCTCACTAATACATATTTCCCAATACTGAACACTCAGCCTTTCAGTAGAGCAAGACTTTAAAACTCTGGATTATAGATTGCTTGCTAAAAATGATGGGTGTCACTAGGATTATGCATAAGAATAGAGAAAAGTAGGGAAAAAATGAGGAACTGAAAAACTCCAGGTCAGGGAACTAGACAAATATTCTCTCAATCAGAAGATACTATGTTAAATTCAGTACATTTTTAACTGGAAATTTTACTTATCTTTTTGGAAATTAATCTCTTTTGTATATGGGTATTTGGAAAGAGGTTGTAAACTGGATAGTACTCCATGGGAATATATTTCTCCCAGCCTGAAGGACATGTTGGGGGTAAGTTAAGAAAAGATAAATGAGTAAGAATTCAACTTCATAATACAAGATTAAAAATGTCTAGAACCCTATCTTTATTTTCCTCAAGTTCACTTTTTTAAAAAGTTAACAGAGAAAATTAATGAATTTTTAAAATTAAAGCTTGGAGGTTAAAAGCACCTAAACACCACTGCAACTACAATAGGATCCTAAACACCTAGGTACAAATCCACTTTGCTGCTCCTTCCTCCTCATCGTCTTCTTTCACTTTTTTTTTCAAGAGAAATCTATAGTCAGCCACAAATATTTGATTCACTGTATAACAACAGAAAATGACAGAAGATAGCTCTGGAAATTGAAGTTGACTTTATAGGAATAAAAAATCAAAATGATGCTCCAGATGGGCATTTTGAAATGTATTACACAGTCTCGAGGTGGTAAGACACTTCTTGATCTACCTCAGCAGGAGCCTAATGTGCTACACAAGCCCTCTTTTCACAATCTAATGTCTCTCCCACCCATTTATCCCTCACCATCAGTTGTTTGGAGGACTTCTGGAACATAGTGTGTTCCAGCCATGTAGGGCATCTTAAATTTTTTCATTTATTCTGTCAAAGACAGTAACAATTTTATGTCAAATAAAGTGCTCATGACTAGGCTGGGCATATAGCCTTTTCTCCAGATTCAAAAACAATTATAAACTTAAAAATAATAAAAAAGAATGTTGTATTCTCAAAATATGCAAAACAATTGCTCTGATGAGTACTGAACATTTGGCACTGGTGTCCAAAAAGATATTCCCTAGCTTCTGAATTAGCACAGCTTGTGAATTAGTCGGATACGACTGAGCGACTTCACTTTCACTTTTAAAAAAAATTTTTTAAATTTTTTTAATTGATTTTTATTTTTTAGTTTGTTTTGCTTTACAATACTGTATTCGTTTTGCTATACATTGACATGAATCAGCCACCAGTGTACATGAACTCCCAATCCCGACCCCCACCTCCTCCCTCCCGCCCCACACCTTCTCTCTGGATTATCCCCGTGCATCAGTCCCAAGCATCCTGCATCGAACCTAGACTGGAGATTCGTTTCACTTATGATATCATACATGTTACACTGCCACTCAGCCAACTCATCCCACACTCTCCCTCTCCCACAGAGTCCAAAAGGCTGTTCTATACATCTGTGTCTCTTTTGCTGTCTTGTGTACAGGTTTATCATTACCATCTTTCTAAATTCCATATATATATGTAAGTATACTGTATTGGTGTTTTTCTTTCTGGCTTACTTCACTCTGTATAATCGGCTCCAGTGTCATCCATCTCACTTTCGTGCATTGGAAGAGGAAATGGCAACCCACTCCAGTGTTGTTGCTTGGAGAATTCCAGGGACGGCGGAGACTGATGGGCTGCCGTCTATGGGGCTGCACAGAGACGGACACGACTGAAGCAACTTAGCAGTAGCAGCAGTAGTGAATTAGTTATGAATGCTTACATCTGGGATCACAGGGTACAGGGAGAGATGGCATGTGTTAGTTTATGCAAGCCTAATAAAAAACAAGGTTTAGGAAAAAAACAACAACAACAATTTGTGTCTGACTCTTTTGAGCCCATGGACTGTAGCCTGCCAGGCTCCTCTGTCCATGGATTCTCCAGGAGGAATACTGGAGTAGGTTGTCATTTCCTACTCCAAGAGATCTTCCTGACGCAGGTGGTCTAAAATTCTCAGTCAAGAACAAGTAACTAGTATGAGATCTGTGACACTACAGTGACTGCTGGAGCTCTACTTACTTAATTTTTGCAACTATTCTTTGAGTTAGAATTAATAGTCCATTCTATAAATGAGGTAACTAAGGCTCAGAGAATAAGTAGCTTGGTCTATAACTTGGTCTAAGATCATAAAACCATTACCAGTAGAGCTGAGATTTGAAGTATGATATATTTCTGTCAGAATGTGGTCCACTGGAAAGGGGAACAGCAAATCACTTCAGTATTCTTGCCTTGAGAACCCCATGAAGAGTATGAAAAGGCAAAAAGACAGAACACTAAAGGATGAATTCCCCAGGTCAGGAGGTGTCCAATATGTTACTGCAGATGAGTGGAGAAATAACTCCAGAAAGAATGAAGGGATGGAGCCAAAGCAAAAACAGCATCCAGCTGTGGATGGGACTAGTGACAGAAGAAAGGTTCAATGCTGTAAAGAGCATATTGCATAGGAACCTGGAATGTTAGGTCCATGAATCAAGGCACATTGGAAGTGGTTAAGCAGGAGATGGCAAGAGTGAATATCGACATTCTAGGAATTAGTAAACTAAGATGGACTGGAATGGGTGAATTTAACTCAGATGACCATTATATCTACTACTGTGGGCAGGAATCCCTCAGAAGAAATGTAGTAGCCACCATAGTCAACAAAAAATCTGAAATTCAGTACTTGGATGCAATCTCAAAAACGACAGAATGATCTCTGTTCGTCTCCAAGGCAAACCATTTGATATCATGGTAATCCAAGTCTATGCCCCAACCAGTAACACTGAAGAAGCTGAAGTTGAACAGTTCTAAGAAGACCTATAAAACCATCTAGAACTAACACCCCCAAAAGATTTCCTTTTCATTATATGATACTGGAATGCAAAAGTAGGAAGTCAAGAAACACCTAGAGTAACAGCAAATTTGGCCTTGGAGTACAGAATGAAGCAGGGCAAAGGTTAATAGAGTTCTGCCAAGAGAACGCATTGGTCATAGCAAACACCCTCTTCCAACAACATAAGAGAAGACTCTGCACATGGACATCACCAGATGGTCAACACCAAAATCAGATTGATTATATTCTTTGTAGCCAAAGATGGAGAAACTCTATACAGTCAGCAAAAACAATACTGGGAGCTGACTGTGGCTCAGATCATGAACTCCTTATTGCCAAATTCAGACTGAAATTGAAGAAAGTGGAGAAAACCACTAGACCATTCAGGTATGACCTAAATCAAATCTCTTAAGACTATACAGTGGAAGTGAGAAATAGATTTAAGGGACCAGATCTGATAGACAGAGTGACTGATGAACTATGGATGGAAGTTCATGACATTATACAGGAGAAAGGAATCAAGAAGAAAAAGAAATACAAAAAAGAAAAATGGCTGTCTGACGAGGTCATACAAATAGCTGTGAAAAGAAGGGAAGTGAAAAGCAAAGGAGAAAAGGAAAGATATACCCATTTGAATGCAGATTTCCAAAGAATAGCAAGAAGAGAAGAGAAAGCCTTCCTCAGTGATCAATGCAAATAAATAGAGGAAAACAATAGAATAGGAAAGACTAGAAATCTCTTCAAGAAAATTAGAGACACCAAGGGAACATTCCATGCAAAGATGGGCTCAATAAAGGACAGAAATGGTAGGGACCTAACAGAAGCAGAAGCTATTAAGAAGAGGTGGCAAGAATACACAGAAGAACTGTACAAAAAAGATCTTCACGACCCAGATAGTCATGATGGTGTGATCACTCATCTAGAGCCAGACATCCTGGAATGTGAAGTTAAGTGAGCCTTATGAAGCAGTACAAAAAAAGAGGTGATGGAATTCCAGTTGAGCTATTTCAAATCCTGAAAGATGATGCTGTGAAAGTGCTGCACTCAATATGCCAGCAAATTTGAAAACTCAGCAGTGGCCACAGGACTGGAAAAGGTCAGTTTTCTTAAAATCCCAAAGAAAGGCAATGCCAAAGAATGCTCAAACTACCACACAATTACACTCATCTCACATGTTAGTAATTTTTAAAATTCTCCAAGCCAGGCTTCAGCAATATGTGAACTGTGAATTTCCAGATGTTCGACCTAGGTTTAGAAAAGGCAGAGGAACCAGAGATCAAATTGCCAACATCTGCTGGATCATCAGAAAAAGATAACTGAGTTCCAGAAAAATATCCATTTCTGCTTCATTGACTATGCCAAAATCTTTGACTGTGTTGATCACAATAAACCGTGGAAAATTCTGAAAGAAATAGGAGTACCAGACCATCTGACCTCCTTTTTGAGAAATCTGTATGCAGGTCAGGAAACAACAGTTAGAACTGGACATAGAACAACAGACTGGTTCTAAATAGGAAAAAGGAGTATGTCAAGGTTTTATATCGTCACCTGCTTATTTAACTTATATGCAGAGTACATCATGAGAAACACTGGGCTGGAGGAAGCACAAGCTGGAATCAAGATTGCCAGGAGAAATATCAATAACCTCAAATATGCAGATGATTCCACCCATGTGGCAGAAAGTGAAGAGGAACTAAACAGCGTCTTGATGAAAGTGAAAGACAAGAGTGAAAAAGGTGGTTTAAAGCTCAACATCCAGAAAACTAAGAGCATGGCATCTGGTCCCATTAATTCATGGGAAATAGATGGGGAAACAGTAGAAACAGTGGCTGACCTTATTTTTCAGGGCTCCAAAATCACTGCAGATGATGATTGCAGCCATGAAATTAAAAGATGCTTACTCCTTTGAAGGGAAGTTATGACCAACCTAGGCAGCATATTGAAAAGCAGAGACATTACTTTGTCAATACAGGTCCATCTAGTCAAGGCTATGGTTTTTCCAGTAGTCATGTATGGATGTGAGAGTTGGACTGTAAAGAAAACTGCTGCTGCTGCTAAGTCGCTTTAGTCATGTCCGACTCTGTGCGACCCCATAAATGGCAGCCCACCAGGCTCCCCTGTCCCTGGGTTCCCCAGGCAAGAACACTGGAGTAGATTGCCATTTCCTTCTCCAATGCATGAAAGTGAAAAATGAAAGTGAAGTAGCTCAGTCATGGCCGACCCTGAGTGACCCCGTGAACTGCAGCGTACCAGGCTCCTCCATCCATGGAATTTTCCAGGCAAGAGTACTGGAGTGGGGTGCCATTGCCTTCTCTGAAAGAAAACTGAGCACTGAAGAATTGCTGCTTTTGAACTGTGGTGTTGGAGAAAGCTCTTGAGAGTCTCTTGGACCACAAGGAGATCCAACCAGTCCATCCTAAAGGAGATCAGTCCTGGGTGTTCATTGGTAGGTCTGATGTTGAGGCTGAAACTCCAATACTTTGGCCACCTGATGTGAAGAGCTAACTCATTTGAAAATACCCTGATGCTGGGAAAGATTGAAGGGGATGATAGAGGATGAGATGGTTGGATGGCATCACCGACTCGATGGACATGGGTTTAGGTGAACTCCAGGAGTTGGTGATGGAAAGGGATGACTGGCGTGCTGTGGTTCATGGGGTCGCAGAGTCAGACACGACTGAGTGACTGAATTGAACTAAACTATTTCTAATTGTTTTAAATATATTAGTCCCACTCTAAATATATATGCATTTTACATATTTATAAACAGAAACATATTGTTTTTCTTCCAAAGTTATCCTTCATCTTAATACTAATCTTTATCTTAGCTTAACCTTCATCCTAAGTCATATAACTTTCCAATAATAGAATCAGACAAAGTATATGGACTTCCCAGGCCTAACACTATCCATCACTGCACTGGCAAAGAGAGAACAATTCTAGAGCTTCCATTATTACTGCCAGAAAGCATGCTAGGGTCCCCAGGGTGATATTCTTCTTTCAGTGCAAATAGCACAGAATCCTACAGATAATGTGGTTTAAATAATGCTTTCAGTTCAGTTCAGTTGCTTAGTCGTGTCTGACTCTTTGTGACTCCATGAATCGCAGCACACCAGGCCTCCCTGTCCATCACCAACTCCTGGAGTTCACTTAGACTCACGTCCATCGAGTCAGTGATGCCATCCAGCCAACTCATCCTCTGCTGTCTCCTTCTCCTCCTGCCCCCAATAGCTCCCAGCATCAGAGGCTTTTCCAGTGAGTCAACTCTTCACATGAGGTGGCCAAAGTACTGGAGTTTCAGCTTTAGCATCATTCATTCCAAAGAAATCTCAGGGCTGATCTTCAGAATGGACTGGATGGATCTCCTTGCAGTTCAAGGGACTCTCAAGAGTCTTCTCCAACACCACAGTTCAAAAGCATCAATTCTTCGGCACTCAGCCTTCTTCACCATCCAACTCTCACATCCATACATGACTACTGGAAAAAGCATAGCCTTGACTAGACAGACCGTAGTCGGCAAAGTAATGTCTCTACTTTTCAATATGCTATCTAGGTTGGTCATAACTTTTCCTTACGAATAAACTCTCTCGTGCCCTTATTTTCATTTCATGATGGATAAAAGGGGTCATATACTTCTCTAACATTTATCATACTCTAACCAAAAAATCTTATACTGGAGTTTTCAATGATGTGTTATTTTGAAAACAGATCAAGCATACTTGGTGCATGAACAACAGACAATGAATAGGGGGGAAAAGGTGGTGCAGGTTTCTATAACCTTTCTCTTCAACCATTATAAGAGAGGCCTAAAAATTCACATCATTTGTATACAAATGACTTTAGTTTGTGCTGTTATTTAGTAGAAGAATGAAAGTCTTTTTGAACTGTTGCTCAGACTCAGAATGTTTGTGCTGGAAATACCTTTAAAACAGAAACATCTATTCAAATTACTCTTTTGAAAACAGATCAAGCATACTTGGTGCATGAACAACAGACAATGAATAGGGGGGAAAAGGTGGTGCAGGTTTCTATAACCTTTCTCTTCAACCATTATAAGAGAGGCCTAAAAATTCACATCATTTGTATACAAATGACTTTAGTTTGTGCTGTTATTTAGTAGAAGAATGAAAGTCTTTTTGAACTGTTGCTCAGACTCAGAATGTTTGTGCTGGAAATACCTTTAAAACAGAAACATCTATTCAAATTACTCTTTCCCACTATAGATCAGGAAATAATGATCAGCTCAATGAAGTAATGTAGATTCATAGAGTAACTTGGTTTTTGAGGAGGAGAAAGCAAGTTCTGTGCATTTTTTCAAGGGACTACATACCATACTAGCCATATACTATTCTAATACCACGTCCTCTCTGTTTAGATTTGGAAAATCCCCTACCCTAGGATTTCTATGCCCTCTCAAGGACAACTCACTGAGCAATATCATGCATTTTTTTTGATCTGAAGCTATACAAGACAGCATTTGTCTGCAAATTGTGGAAACCACATGTAGGGCTAGATACTATAGAAGAACAACCTAGAGCTAGAAGATCACATTTTAGGTTAGGGAACCATGCATTGCAGTTTGCCAGGAACAGTTCTAGTTTACACCATTATGCCCACACAAGTTTTTTTTTTTTTTTTAATTAAAACCATAAATTTTATTTCAGAATGTACAGACTTGATCTTTTTTTTTGGGGGGGGGTGTATGCTTTATATTTTTCATACATTTATATTGTTTTAAAAATAACAAGTGAATGTATAGATTCTCGGACACCATTGTGTGTTTGTATGTGTTTCTTTTTGTTTTACTCAGTTTTCATTGAATGATAATTGCCTTACAGAATTTTGTTGTTTTCTGGCAAACCTCAACATCAATCACCCATAAATATACATATATCCCTTCCCTTTTGAACCTCCTTCCCATCTCCCTCCCCATCCCAACCCTCTAGGTTGATACAGAGCCCAAGTTTGACTTTCCTGAAACATACAGCACGTTCTTGTGGGCTATCTAATTTACATACGGTAATGTAAGTATCCATGTTATTCTTTCCATACACCTCAGCCTCTCCTCCCCCTCCCCATATCCATAAGTCTATTCTTTGTCTGTTTCTCCATTGTTGCCAGTAAATAAATTCTTCACTACTATTTTTTCTAGATTTCACATATATGAATTAGAAAACTATATATATCTTTTTCTTTCTGACTTATTTCACTCTGTATAATAGGTTCTAGGTTAATCCACCTCATCAGAACTGACTCTAATATGTTCCTTTTTATGACTAACACTCCATTGTGTATTTGTACAACACTTCTTTATCCATTTGTCTGTTGATGGACATCTAGGTTGCTTCCATGTTCTAGCTATTGTAAATAGTGCTGCAGTGAACATTGGGATACATGTGTCTTTTTCAATATTGGTTTCCTCAGGGTATATACCTAGAAGTGGGTTTTCTGGGTCATATGATGGTTTTATCCCTAGATTTTAAAGGAGTCTCTATACCTTCTTCCATTTGGCTGTATCAATTTATATTCCCACCAAGAGTATAAGAGCATTCCCTTTTCTCTACACTCTTTCCAGCATTTATTGCTTATAGACTCTTTGATGGTGGCCATTCAGACCAGCATGAGGTGGAATCTCATTGTAATTTTGATTTGTATTTCTCTAATAATGAGTGATGTTGAGCACCTTTTCATGAGTCTGTTAGCCATCTGTATGTCTTTTCAGACATGTCTGTTTAGGTATTTTCACCACTTTTTGATTGAGTTGTTTGTTTTCTGGCATTGAGTTCTATGAGCTGCTTACATATTTTGGAAATTAATCCATTGTCAGATGTTTTGTTGGCTATAATTTTATTCTGAGGGTTATCTTTTCGCCTTGCTTAGAGTTTCCTTTTATCCTTATCCATTAGATGTCAGACAGAATGAAAACCACAATCACAGAAAACTAACCAATATGATCACATGGACCACAGCTTTGTTTAACTCAATGAAACTATGAGTCATGGTGGACAGTTCTGACAAAAATGTGGTCAAGGGAATGACACATTCCCAGGGAAAGGGAATGGCAAACCACTTCAATATTCATGCCTTAAGAAACCCATGAACAGTATGAAAAGGCAAAAAGATAGGACACTGAAAGATTTATTTCCCAGGTCGGTAGGTACCGAATATACTACTGCAGATAGGTAGAGAAATAACTCCATAAAGAATGAAAAGACAGAGACAAAGCAAAAATAACACCAAGTTGTGGATGGGACTGGTTATGGAAATCAAGTCCAACGCTGTAAAGAGCAATATTGCATAGGAACCTGGAATGTTAGGTTCATGAATCAAGGATAATTGGAGGTGGTCAAACAGGAGATAGCAAGAGTGAACATCAACATTTTAGGAATCAGTGAACTAAAATGGACTGGAATGGGTGAATTTAACTCAGATGACCATTATATCTACTACTATGAGCATGAATCCTTAAAAGAAATGGAGTAGCCCTCAGAGTCAAGAAAGAGTCTGAAATGCAGTATTTGGAGGCAATCTCAAAAACGACAAAATGATTTCTGTTATTTCCAAGGCATATCATTCAATATCACAGTATTCCAAGTCTATGCCCCAAACAATAACGATGAAGAAGCTGATGTTGAATGGTTCTATGAAGAACTACAAGACCTTCTAGAACTAACATCCAAAAAAGATGTCCTTTTCATTTTAAGGGACTGGAATGGAAAGGTGGGAAGTCAAGATATACCTGGAGTAATAGGAAAATTTGGCCATGGAGTACAAAATGAAGCAAGGCAAAGGCAACAGAGTCATGCCAAGAGAAGTCACTCGTCGTAGCAAACACCCTCTTCCAACAGCACAATAGGAGACTTTACACATGGACATCACTAGATGCTCAATAATGAAATCAGATTGATTATATTCTTTGCAGCCAAAGATGGAGAAGCTGTATACAGTCAGCAAAAATAAGACAGGGAGCTGACTGCGGCTCAGATCATGAACCTCTTATTGGCAAATTCAGACTTAAATTGAAGAAAGTAGGGAAAACAATCAGACCACTCAGGTATGAACTAAATAAAATCCCTTACACTTATATACTGGAAGTGAGAAATAGGTTCAAGGGATTGGATCTGATAGACAGAGTGTCTGAAGAACTATGGATGGGGGTTCATGACATTGTACAGGAGGCAGGGTTCAAGATCATTCCCAAGAAAAGAAATGCAAAAAAGAAAAATGGCTGTCTGAGGAGGTCTTACAAATAGCTGTGAAAAGAAGAGAAGCAAATGGCAAAGCAGAAAAGGAAAGATATACCCATTTGAATGCAGAGTTCCAAAGAATAGCAAGAAGAGATAAGAAAACCTTCCTCAAGAAAACTAGAGATACCAAGGGAACATTTCATGCAAAGATGGGCTCGATAAAGAACAGAAATGGTATGGACCTAACAGAAGCAGAAGATATTAAGAAAAGGTGGCAAGAATACATGGAAGAACTGTACAAAAGATCTTCACGACTCAGATAATCATGATGGTGTGATCACTCACCTAGAGCCAGACATCCTCGAATGCAAAGTCAAGTGGGCCTTAGGAAATATCACTATGATGGAGGTGATGGAATTCCAGTGAAGCTATTTCAAATCCTAAAAGATGATGTTGTGAAAATGCTGCACTCAACATGCCAGCAAATCTGGAAAACTCAGCAGTGGCCACAGAACTGGAAAAGGTCAGTTTTCATTCCAATGCCAAATAAGTTCAGTTCAGTCGTTCAGTCGTGTCTGACTCTTTGTGACCCCATGAATCGCAGCATGCCAGGCCTCCCTGTCCATCACCAACTCCCGGAATTCACTCAGACTCACATCCATTGAGTCTGTGATGCCATCCAGCCATCTCATCCTCGGTCGTCCCCTTCTCCTCCTGCTCCCAATCCCTCCCAGCATCAGGGTCTTTTCCAATGAGTCAACTCTTCGCATGAGATGGCCAAAGTACTGGAGCTTCAGCTTCAGCATCATACCTTCCAAAGAAATCCTAGGGTTGATCTCCTTCAGAATGGACTGGTTGGGTCTCCTTGCAGTCCAAGGGACTCTCAAGAGTCTTCTCCAACACCACAGTTCAAAAGCATCAGTTCTTCGGTGCTCAGCCTTCTTCACAGTCCAACTCTCACATCCATAAGTGACCACAGGAAAAACCATAGCCTTGACTAGATGGACCTTAGTTGGCAAAGTAATGTCTCTGCTTTTGAATATACTATCTAGGTTGGTCATAACTTTTCTTCCAAGGAGTAAGCATATTTTAATTTCATGGCTGCAGTCACCATCTGCAGTGATTTTGGAGCCCAAAAATATAAAGTCTGACACTGTTGGTAATGCCAAAGAATGCTCCAACTACCGCACAACTGCACTCATCTCACACGCTAGCAAAGTAATGCTCAAAATTCTCCAGCTAGACTTCAATAGTATGTGAACCAAGAACTTCAAGCTGGATTTAGAAAAGCCAGAGGAACCAGAGATCAAATTGCCAACACCAGTTGGATCACTGAAAAAGCAAGAGAGTTCCAGAAAAGCATCTACTTCTGCTTTATTGACTACGCTAAAGCCTTTGACTGTGTGGATCACAACAAACTGTGGAAAATTTTTAACAGATGGGAATACGAGACCACCTGACCTGCCTCCTGAGAAATCTGTATGTTGGTCAAGAAGCCACAGTTAGAATTGGACATAGAACAACAGACTGGTTCCTAATTGGGAAAGGAGTATATCAAGGCTGCGTATTTTCACCCTGCTTATTTAACTTACATGCAGAGTACATCATGCAAAATGCCGGGATGGATGAAACACAAGTTGGAATCAAGATTGCTGGGAGAAATATCAATAACCTCAGATATGCAGATGACACCACCCTTATGGCAGAAAGTGAAGGAGAACAAACAGCCTCTTGATAAAAGGGAAAAGGAGAGTGAAAAAGTTGGCTTAAAACTCCACATTCAAAAAACTAAGATCATGGTATCTGGTCCCATCACTTCATGGCAAATAGATGGGGAAACAATGGAAACAGTGAGAGACTTTATTTTGGGGCTCCAAGATCACTGTACATGGTGACTGCAGCCATGAAACACTTGGCTGTCACCATCTGCAGTGATTTTGTAAAAGGAGCAAGTAAAAGACACTTGCTCCTCGGAAGAAAAGTGACCTCCTCCTTCTCGGTGAAGGTCATCATCAGCTTTGTATTTTATGGTGAGGGATGTAGATAGAACATTAATAGCTCACCACCTTAAGATTTTCAGGAAGAATAGATTTCACTGTAATTGTTATTTAAATTTCATGTTTTCTTTTTTTTATTATTAAATCTAAGAAAGGCATTTATAGAATCACATGAACACTTCTATATTCCATGCATGTGACTTAACTGTAGGAATGGTGCTACACATTGATCAAACATTACTAAAACTTTTACTTATACATAATTAATTCCAAACTAACTCTGGTACTAAGACACAGAAACAAAATAGGTGGATTTGATTTACCAATAACAGACTCAATCTCAGCACTGTGTCCCTTCAGTTATATATTAAACTAGCAAACAACATAGAAAGAACACTGTTGACATGAAGACTTTGCTGACTCTGGCTTCTCTATGATGACAGAACAAATTTTTGTCATTGAAGCCTTCTCTATCAATCCCGAAATCATATTCAAAACAAAGCACAATTCCCTAAATATCATAAAGTGCACTCAGTCCTTCAAAAGTGACGTGATATCACTGCTCTGAGTTTGAATAAAGAAGTGAATATAACAGACTCAATCTCAGCACTGTGTCCCTTCAGTTATATATTAAACTAGCAAACAACATAGAAAGAACACTGTTGACATGAAGACTTTGCTGACTCTGGCTTCTCTATGATGACAGAACAAATTTTTGTCATTGAAGCCTTCTCTATCAATCCCGAAATCATATTCAAAACAAAGCACAATTCCCTAAATATCATAAAGTGCACTCAGTCCTTCAAAAGTGACGTGATATCACTGCTCTGAGTTTGAATAAAGAAGTGAATAAAACCAGACTGAAATTGAAGTAAATAATATTATTTGATATTATTGTTTTTAATGAGTAGAAGCTGGCTGATCTACTGAAACTTTTTTTAAAGACTAGTTCAACAGGGTACTTACTGGCATCATACAATACAAATAAAGTCATGTAGTAAGTTAGTTTTTTACTTGGAATGGCAATCTTGTATTACATTAAAAAATCATTTGGTTCAAAAGTTAAAAAAAAAAATCAAACAGGAAACTAGGAAGTGCCAAGTTTCTATTCCTCCACAAGATGAAATAATATAATTACACATTACTTGAAAGAATCTGGAAATCACTCAATGATACAGTAACCAAGCAAATGCTCAATCAAGGAAAGGCACATTCAAATCAGTAGCAAATTTTGTGATGATTTTACTCTGCACCATAATAATTTCTGTTCAAAGCTGTCCCTTCTGTAAGAATCTGTGAGCGCCTTTAGGACAGGGACCTTGTCCATTCCTTACAGTGTAGCCTCAGTGCTTTGCATGCTTCTTGACACACTGCAAATGGATGGATATACATCACGGTAAGTGGGCATGTCCAGTCTTGGCTGTAAGCAGGGCGTGTACACTATTATCATAAAAATGGCTCCTATTTATTGGTTGTGCTATATGCTAGGTGTTTTATGCATTTCATACCATTTAATCCTCACAAAAACTGTTGTAGGGTAATTATATTTGAGACTGAGACTTAGATTTGGTCTTGCTCAGAGTGACACAGCTGGCAAATTCACCACAGCCAATGATAAACCTGGTTCTGGCAATCTCCAAAGTCTGGCTTTTTCCTTTATGCCATTCACATTCCCTGACCACAAAGCAGGTGTCAAAAGCAAGGCAAACGGCAGTGAATGTCGAAACAAGGTGGAGACTCTCTGATACACAGTCATCCACGTGCAGAATGAGTAGAGATAATAGAGATGATGAGCAAAAGAGTTCAGAGACCAGGCCGGTGAGCATGGGAAGAATGGAGCAGAAACAGCTGAGGGGGACTGAGCTACTTTTTTCTCCTTTTGTCCCATAAAGGATCTCAGAACTGCACAGTACTGGAAGGCCAGGTAAGGAGAGCAGAGGTCATGAGCAAAATTCCTCAAACAAATGCAGTTCTGCTCTCCCCGACTTTCCTTCAACATTGGAAAACAAAACAACAACAACAAAAAAACCCCTCAAGAAACAAAGTCCATGGACAGCTACTTAAAACCAATTGAAATATCAACATCTTTGGAAAAAGAGTTTGGGGCAGAGTAAACTCAGTTTCTCTTGGAATGAGAACAAGGAAGAAAACCGGTGAGCTTGGTGTTCAATGATTTAGAAAGTTACACAGAAGAGCAAATTCCCAGCCAGTAGAGATTTGTTTTCTCCACGTATCTAAGATCAGGGCTTACTGTCCCAGTGGTTCTGAAGGCCCTAAATGCTTCTTTTCACTTGGGTGGAACTCTTCTGGCCTGTTTGGAACTGGATGCATCTCTTTGTAAATCAGAATCTATCTTAGATTGTGGTTGCCCGCCTACCTTCCTAAGAGCTCTCTGAAGGAAAACGCAGGGTCTTATTCATCTTTGTGTTTTCATCACTCAGCACTGTAAGTTGAGGAAAAGAATGACGATTAACTGAATAAGCAAACACAGTTAAATACATGAGTAGATAAATGTGAATGAATTAATTTCCTTAGAATAGCTCTTATTTCTGTTCTATATGAAAAAACATAAAATATTTGTGTTTTAAACTTGCAAATATTTAATGGTAAATATTGGATAGGCTCTGGAAAGTATTCCTGGCAAGCAGGGTTGTGGACTGATAGCTTTCAAAACTTGAGCTGCATGACTATTTCCTGTTTGGTGGTCTGGCTATTAAGATCTAAAGATTGTCACAGGCAGGTGAGTTGATAGGACTAACACGAAGTTTTCTCATCCAGTGCGGAAATGCGCATGAAATCCAATCTCAGAGAAACTATGGGTACTGAGACTTGACGAAGGGAAAAATTCTACTTGCAGTGACCTTATTATTTTCCCCTAATACTACAAGGATTATTTCTTCCTTTTACTTTTCCTGCCAACTTCTCACAGAGCAGTGTGCACACATTATCAAATTCTACAATACTGTGTATTGGTTTTCCAGGGCAGAGTATCAAAGGCCCTCATGAGGAAAGAAAAAGGTTTTTGTAGAAAGACACTGGATACTCTAAACAGTCCCGTGTTCTTTGCCTTCCAAAACTGGGGCTCCTTTTTGATCAGATTTTACATTTGAATATTTTGAATATAAGACATTTAGGACAGAAGAACGGTGTTCTTATTCTGTTAACATTTGACGTAGTTGGAGGGAAAGGAGGGAAACAAGAAAGACTTAAGGGAAAAAAGAAATCGTTCAGATAATCAGTAGGGATTTCTTATTTTCAATTCTTTTATGTATAGAAAATTGGATATGTCAGTGAGTGATCTTGCCTCTATCCTGTTTATCACCTGTATTATTTCAGATCAACGGCTAACTCTGATAATGCCTCATCATTCTCTATTTAAAGTTATCTAAGTGGTTTATGGTTGAATCACTCCCACCTTTTCTTTGAGGACCTAGAAGAAAAGAAACACTGCATTTGACATTTTTAGAAATTTCTTTTTTTAGTGGACTAGGCTGAAATGTTAAGTTTAAAAGATTTGTAGTTATTCACATTGACTCGTGAATTTCATTCTGAAGTTCAATCCTGCAAATTGTTTTTGAAGAACATACGCTAAGGCAACAACATGGCTCCTGAGAAGGAGGCCTTTTGTGTTATTATTACTCTCTCACTCTATAGACTAGCAGTACTCTCCTTCTGACCTCCCTTCCTCGAGTCTCCCAGAACCATCTAATCAGAAAAGAATAGCCCCAGAAATATGGTCTTGATGGATTGCTGGCATTCTGCAGGACACTTGTTCTCAAAGGAAACTTTCCAGATGTGAATTCAGAGCACTAACAGGCAATAGGCAGTTCAGAACATGAATGAGACTTAATTAATAAGTGTTCTTGTGTGCTGAAATCAAGGAGTTTGAAATTGAGACCAGCATGTTTCTGCTTTTCCATTAAATTCATAAATAACATTTTCTACTTACTTGTATTTGTTTTAGATGTACTTAAGCTTCCAGAGGTATTTAAGAGCATGAGTCTCAAAAATTAGATGAACTCAGAGGATCAAATAGTCTTAGGGTCTTTTTAAGCAAGAAAGTTAACAAATACCAACTTTTTCAAATATTCTAATGCATCTATCAATATTTTTACCAGCTCACGTTTTTTATTTTCAGTTTATCCCTCTAACTTTGTCATTTCTCTAAGCTTTTCTCCTGGAGCCACAGTGGACCAACTCATAAAGAAAATAAAGCCTTAAGTAATACAGACAGAGGATGAGGTGGTTGGATAGCATCACCAACTCAATGGACATGAGTTTGAGTGAACTCCAGGAGTTGGTGATGGACAGGGAGGCCTGGCATGCTGCAGTCCATGGGGTTGCAGAGTCGGACACAACTGAGCAACTGAACTGAGATACAGAAACATTTAACTTTTTTTTCCTATCTTTTATGCACAGGGAGTATTTTCCACAGTGAGTCCACAATAAAATATGTTTCTGAGTTGTCTATTAATAAACTAATACTAACCAAAGAGTAGCTCACGTTTTTTATTTTCAGTTTATCCCTCTAACTTTGTCATTTCTCTAAGCTTTTCTCCTGGAGCCACAGTGGACCAACTCATAAAGAAAATAAAGCCTTAAGTAATACAGACAGAGGATGAGGTGGTTGGATAGCATCACCAACTCAATGGACATGAGTTTGAGTGAACTCCAGGAGTTGGTGATGGACAGGGAGGCCTGGCATGCTGCAGTCCATGGGGTTGCAGAGTCGGACACAACTGAGCAACTGAACTGAGATACAGAAACATTTAACTTTTTTTTCCTATCTTTTATGCACAGGGAGTATTTTCCACAGTGAGTCCACAATAAAATATGTTTCTGAGTTGTCTATTAATAAACTAATACTAACCAAAGAGATTTCTTAAACTGGAAATCAGGATAAGTAGCATGCTTGGCCTCTGCTCTCCAGAAGCTCTAAGTTTGCAACCATGGAAAGTGGAAATGTACCCCTAGGCTATATACGGCATGTGGCAGTGAGTGGAGGGGCAAGTGCGTGTTGTTGATGATAGGAGGGAATGCAGGGGGCAGAGAGCTTCTTCACAGATGAGCTGATATTGAAGTTGAGTCTTCAATGACAGTGTGCTTGTTTCCTGTGGATGCTGTAAGAAAATATCACACATTAGGTGGCTTAAAACTGGCCCATGCTTTTTCTAAAGGTTCTAAGGAAGAATGTTTCCTTATCTTTTCCAGCTTCTGGTTATTGCTGACAGTCCTTGGCAGTTCCTTGTGGCAGCTGAAGTCCAATTTTTGTTTCCATCAAAATGTCGTAGACTTTTCGTAGACTTTCCTTGTGTGTGTGTCTTTTCTGTGTCTCTCCTTCTACAAGGACACAAGTCACTGGATTAGGGCCCATCCTAATCCAGTATTGCTTTATTTTAACTTGATTACAATCTTTGAAGACGCTATTTCCAAGTAAGGTCACATTCACAGGCACCAAGTTGTAAGATGTAAACATGCTTTTTGGGGGGACACAATTCAAACCAAGATGGTACCTTAGATCATGTTTCTTAGAATCTGAAATAGGGAATTCTGAGAGATGGATTTTGAAGAGAGTATTTTCAGGAGAGGGAGAGTGAGGTAAGCAGGTTGGGATGGGGCAGGAAGCCAGTCAAGAAAGTGGGCATAACTTCCTGCTGAGGCTGCTCCCATTGGCCCAAGGCAATCCTCAAGCAGGAAGCAGTTGTGAGCCACTAGCAGCCAACATACACAGCAAGTGGGGACTAGGGCCTCAGCCTGGTGATGGGGACCCTGTGGGGCTCCAACATCACACACTTCATTACACCCCTGATCTCCCCCAGAGATGTCACAAGAAGTTCCCTCCATCCAGGCACAATTTCCTCCAGATTCTGATTGTTGTATTTGTGGTTTACATCAAAGCTTTCAAGGATTAATGATTACTGGCTGCTGTAGTTGATCCTGAGGCTGTAGCTGATTCTCATAAATCCCTCTCTCTACATGTCCTTTGTCTCTTGACTAGAGCTCTGCTGGTCTAAATGGTTCAAAAGAGGGGATGGGTCTGAGCCTTTCTGTCTACCATCTACTTGTGAAGTCTCAGTGGCTCTACTCAACCATTTACAGTGAGAGCCCAGCATGGGAGCAGAGAGGGGCCCAGTGAATCATGAGTGCCCAACATATTTCTTCCTACATACTCAGGATGATCTGTAGTAATAACTCCTGCTCTTGTAGTGAGTTCATTCTGTACCAGCTGGTCAACTGCTGCAAGCAGCTCAAAGCGATCAAGCTAGTCTTAGCTTTCATTTCAGTGGAACTCTTACTGTATCCCTTGATTGAAGCAGCTCTCTTTCAAGATGTGCGACTTTGAGGTCCCCATAATCTAAAGTTCTGGAGATGGGAATCACAAATTCCCCAAGTGGGTCCCTGGGAGTGGTGGTCAGCTGGATGACTTCTTACTTCCATGTCTTGGATCTCAGACCTATATATTCTTCCTACTGGAGACAGCACCATGTGATGGTAACTGGTTTAAGACATATACAACATCCTTAAGGATGGCACCTCATCACTGCAGGCTCTTCTCTAAGCAGGAGCCTTAGCTGCCTCTTCTGGAGGCCATTCTGATGCTTGAAGCTTCTAGATGTTGCCATATATCACCCAGAGATCTGATACCAGATGTGGGGTTTTCCACACCAAGCAATTCTCGAATTTTGGAAGGCACTGAGTAGATGTCTTACAACTTAACCAATTCTCTAAATACTTCCTTTAGATTTCCTCTCATATCTAACAGTATCTTTCCAACACCATAATTTTGATCCCAAACCTCTAAATAGTGCCTTCATTGATTCCATTTTAACTCATCCTCTAAACCAAGTTTTGCTAATTTATTAGGGCTCAAATTAATCACAGTGGCTTAAATAGAGGTTAATTTCACAGGTAGACAACTTATGGTTTTGATTTAACAGATCAACAACGTTAGAATTGACATTTATATTTTTTCTCTTGAATTTTCTGTATGAAAGCAAAAGGGCTACACTACATGTTCAAGGCAGGAAGAATGGAGGGATTTGGCCAGCAGCATCTACAGACTTCTGGGCTTCTCTGGTAGCTCAGCTGGTAAAGAATCCACTTGCACTGCAGGGGATCCTGTTTGATTCCTGGGTTGGGAAGATCCCCCAGAGAAAGGATAGGCTACCCAGTTCAGTATTCTTGGGCTTCCCTGGTGGCTCAGATGGTAAAGAATCCACTTGCAATGCAGGAGACCTGGGTTCAATCCCTGGGTTGGGAAGATCCCCTGGAGGAGGGCATGGCAACCCACTCCAGTATACTAGCCTGGAGATCCCAATGCACAGAAGAGCCTGGTAGGCTACAGTCGATGGGGTTGCAAAGAGTCAGACATGACTGAGTGACTCAGCACACGCACGTACACACACACACATCTATAAACTTCTATTGAAATAAACACATTCCCAGTATCTCCACCGAAGGTTTTTTCATTATTTCTCATTGGTCAGATCTGGAGGAAGGTTGGGCATGTGGGATTTGTTGACAGTCTTAGACTATTGCCAACCAACTCCTGGAGATGGGCATACAGCAGTTATGAAAAATATTGGAATTTACTTATTAGTAAAGAAGGAAGAGATGGATATTTAAGTAGATAACTGGCACATATGCAGTCTTGAAAGGTGTTATAAGAGTATCAGAGGACATAGTTTTCCTTTTTAACTGCCACACCATAGCAAGACTCACAACAAATCTTCAACATTACATAACAGTTATTCCATATTCAAATTTATGTAATTGCCTGAAATATTTGTTTGAATCACGATTCAAAATTCACACTTTATACAAACTCCTCTTTTTCTTGAGCCAATTCTTTCCTGTCCTTTTTAAAAAGTTGTTCATTTGTTGGAGAAACCAGGCCGTTTGTCCTGTTGACTCTCTCCCCTGCCTGGATTTGACTGGTTACTGCCTTGTGGTGGTATTTTACTTGACTCTTCTGTGTTCTATACACTCAGTCCTCTGTATTTGTGGTTCTGTATCTGCTCTTTCAACTAACCTCAAATTAAAAATATTCGGAATAAAAATCCCAAAATTCCACAATGCAAAAATGCAATTTGTGGTGCTCTGGGAACTGAACTGAACTGGGCAACTATTTGCAACGCATTTGTATAAATTAGGTGTTATAAGTAATCTAGACATGATATAAAGCATGCAGGAGGATGTGTGTAGGTTCTAAGGAAACACTATGCCATATTATGAGTTTCCCAGGTGGCCCTAGAGGTAAAGAACCCTCTTGTCAATGCAGGAGACATAAGAGATGTGGGTTCGATCCCTTGATTGGAAAGATTCCCTGAGGAAATGGCAACGCACTCCAGTATTCTTGCCTGGAGAATTCCAGGGGCAATTCCATAGACAGAGGATCCTGGCAGGCTACAGTCCATGGGGTCGCAGAGAGTCAGACATGACTGAGTGACTAACACACGTACCGATGGCTCAGCAGTAAAGAATCTGCCTGCAATACAGGAGCCCCAGAAGATGCAGGTTCGATCTCTGGGTTGGGAAGATCCCCTGGAGAAGGGCACAGCCACCCACTCCAGTATACTTGCCTGGAGAATCCCATGGACAGAGGAACCTGGTGGACTGCAATCCATAAGGTTGCAAAGAATCAGACAGGACTGAAGCAACTTAGCATGTATGCACGAGGCATATTACATAAAGGACTTGAGGCTCAGAGGATTTTCATATCCACACGGCTGGGTAGGGATGGTCCTGGACCAGTCACCCCCAGATACTGAAGGATGATTGTGATTTCTATAGACTGCCTGTTAGGAACCTTGTTAATCTTCCTCAAACATTAATTTCATTGGTTCCTCTTTTTCACTCCTGCTGAAACATCTTCAGTGGTCCTTGCTTAGAGCAACAATCCCAGACGTGACAGGTTATCTCATTGGCTACTAGGGATTAACTCAACCTCCAACTTCTCTCCCTTCCCCTAAAGTCAGGGGATGGGCTGAAATTTCCAACCCTCTAGTCACAAGATTGACTCCCCTGCATGAGTCTCTCATTCATAGAGGCCTTCTAAAAGTCATCCCATTAACATAAACTCAAGTGTGGTTGAAAGGGAGGAGATGCAGACATAAAGGACATGGTTGGGGAAGGAGAGGGTGGGATGAGTTAAGAGGGTAGCACTGAAACATATACATTACCATATGTAAAATAGATAGCCAGTGGGAATTTGCTGTATGATTCAGGGAACCTAAAGCTGGTGCTCTGTGACAACCGAGAGGGATGGGAAGTGAGGTTTAAGAGGGAGGGGACATATGCTTACCTATGGCTGATTCATGTTGATGTATGGCAGAAACAATCACAATATTGTAAAATAATTATCCTCTAATTAAAAATAAAATTAAGGAAAAGAAAGGGATGTGATACAAATCACAAAAACATTCTTTTTGCCTTTATCACTCTAGAGCTGTCTCAGGAGCAGGGGACAAAAACCAAATGGTATAATAAGAGATATTTCTACTAATCTTATCATTTAGGATATTACAAGGGTTTTAGGAACTCTAGCCAGAAGTAGAGGATGAAATCTAAAACATATTTCTACTTACATCATACTATCATACTAGTGATAAAAAATAAAGCCAGTTTTATCTTTTCAGTCAATAATATTTTGCAAGTACTGCCATACATTTCCTACTACCTCACATTATGACGTCTATAATTCTTAGTAATTCTGTCAGTCACATGCTTCCTTTATCAAGTTGTACCTAATGGTTTTAGCATCCCGTGGTAATCACCCCTTGGAGCCACTGTTTCATTAGGAGTCTCACAATGGTGATTCTCTAATTGTTTTTCCTTTTTCTATACTCTGGAATTCCTCTATAAATATGAACATTACCTTTTCCATCTATTTGGTATCTGAAACATAATTTCTAAGGGAAAGGCAGAATAAATGCTTTATTTCATTGATAAAGTTTCACAGCAAACAGTTGGATGTTCTGACATTCTGAATGATGTCCAATTAGTGTATTTATAGTGATATAAACATAGAATTTTATATTAATATATTTGAATGCTATAAATACATTGCAGTCATTATTTTTTGAAATAATCTTGTTATTGGGAATCCCTTTAAGTGATCTTTTTGATATGATCCAGTTAGTCTTTGATACTTTCTAGCTTTCTGGCACAAAACAATGCTTCAAATGAGAAATCATTCATTTCTTTAGAGATCTCTTATTTCTCTTTGTTGAAAATTATATTGCAGCCCATTTAATCCGGGTGCTAAGTATACTCAGTATTCCTGGATTGGTTTTGGGGGTGAGCTTTTTTAGTAGACAGCATTAAGAAACATGCATTTTTAAAAAAGAGACATAATTATGGGATCATTTATTCAAAAGCAGAGACATTACTTTGCCGACTAAGGTCCATCTAGTCAAGGCTATGGTTTTTCCTGTGGTCATGTATGGATGTAAGAGTTGGACTGTGAAGAAGGCTGAGCGCAGAAGAATTGATGCTTTTGAACTGTGGTGTTGGAGAAGACTCTTGAGAGTCCCTTGGACTGCAAGGAGATCCAACCAGTCCATTCTGAAGTAGATCAACCCTGGGATTTCTTTGGAAGGAATGATGCTAAAACTGAAGCTTCAGTACTTTGGCCACCTTATGTGAAGAGTTGACTCATTGGAAAAGACCCTGATGCTGGGAGGGATTGGGGCAGGAGGAGAAGGGGACAACAGAGGATGAGATGGCTGGATGGTATCACGGACTCGATGGACGTGAGTCTGAGTGAACTCCGGCAGCTGGTGATGGACGGGGAGGCCTGGCGTGCTGCGATTCATGGGGTTGAAAAGAGTCGGACATGACTGAGCGACTGAACTGGAACTGGAACTTTAATGTTTCCAATTTAAATTTAATATCCTAACCCCTATACCATTAACCCTGACAGTTAATTTTTAGAACAGGAGTGAAATAATTAATACATGTAGGAAAGAGTCAATTGACATAGTGGAGAAGGTAATAAGAATCGTGAGACCTGACTTTCTACTCTGAATTAACCAAGTTTTAATTAAACTCTCTGGATTTCAATTTCTCCCTTGCAAAATGTGTAGGTAAAACACAATGATTACTACACTCTTTCCAGTTCTAATATTCTCTGTATCCATGAACTTAGACTCTTTATATAGAATACTCATTTTTATGTATTTAACAAACATTTATTTAGGGAGTAAATAAACAATCTCTTTAAAAGTGATGCCTTTATTAAACATTTTTAAATTTATTTATTTTAATTGGAGGCTAATTACTTTACTATATTGGTTTTTGCCATACGTCAGTATGAATCAGCCATGGGTATACATGTGTCC
The DNA here is from genome assembly GCA_006408695.1 of Aepyceros melampus. Classification (NCBI taxonomy): domain Eukaryota; kingdom Metazoa; phylum Chordata; class Mammalia; order Artiodactyla; family Bovidae; genus Aepyceros; species Aepyceros melampus. Next base: position 142,009 of record SJXQ01013172.1, on the reverse strand, counting down.
CCCCATCCTGAAGCCCCCTCTCATCTCCCTCCCCACCCATCCCTCTAGGTTGTCCCAGAATACTGGCTTTGAGTGCCCTGCCTCATACATTAACTTGCACTGGTCATCTACTTTATGTATGGTAATATACATAAACATTTATTCTTTTTATTATTTCATGACTAATGAACATTTGTTGAATCATTTTGTTGGATTATTCTTGAGTATAGTAATTGTTTCAGGCATGGAGAAGAATTCAAGTAAAAACAAAGTGAGATCTTCATCTCAGGGAAATTTGGGCCTCAGTAGGGAAATAAGACATGTCTGTGGACAATTCTAGGTAAAAACCTGTTGAAACCCAGGCTGTACATTAATCAAGGTACTATCTCTAGGACACAGCCTGGGTTTCAACAAGTTTTTACCCCTGACATGAAATCATGGGCTAGAATAAATTTGTTATTTAAGTCAATTTTTTTAGTAAGTACTTGTAGATAACTTGAACACTTGGGTAAATAATTTGACTTCTCTGAAGCTTGGTTTCCTCTTTTGTGTAATGGAGACAACATCCGCATCACCAATATTATTTCTGCTTCACATTAATTGGAAACTTACTATATGCCAGTTACGGTTCTAAGTACTTCACATCTAGACCTTCTAAAAACCTTACAAAAACCTTACAAAATGTGTGCTGTTAATATGTCCAGTTTCCAGAAGGTAACTGGGGCACTGAGAGGTTAAGTGACTTAAAGGAGATCACACAGGAAATGGCAGAGATGGGATTGGGGTGGGGGATTCCTGCTGGGAGAAGAGGGGTGGAGTGAGGCGGGGTTGGGGGGGGAGCTTGGCAAAGGGAGGGCAGATAGGTGGAGAAGGAGCAGGGGAGGAAGAAGAGGCAGGAAGTCAGTGCCCCCCCTGATTATCGCCGCGTCTGGCGAGCAGGCGGCAAACTGCAGCCTTTCCACTTGGTAGTGAAAGTCCATCAGAAAGACGGTGATCAATCAAAACTAACCAGGACACCCTACACTTTATTCCCAAAGGAGGCTGGAGCTATAGTGGTTTACTGTGTTTGCTATTCTTGACAGCTGCACCCCACCCCCTTGCCTCTGGTCCCTGGCTTTTAGTAAAAATGAAGGGTACAGTTACTTGCTAGTTGCAGATAATTAGAGTAAATTGGATGGTGGAATTAGCTAGGCCAAGTCCAAGCCCGTGTGAGCACCTTACTTTAGTGAAATGGGCTGGAGAGGATGCTAAAAGATTCTTGATTTTGTTCTTTTTAGAGAAAGGCGAGCCTCTGGGGTGGTGGGGGGTGGGGTGGGGGCTCAGTTTATGGTGGTGGTGGTAATAGTGGTGGTTGTTATCATCACACAAGAAAACTATCCTGGGGAATCTGGGTTCTGAGCAAACACTCGAAAGAAAAATGTTGAAGTATATAGGGTAACGAGGAAAATGACTCTATTTTCCTGGAAAATATGGCAAGAACAAGATGTAACAGAGGAAAATGCTGCTCGGTGGGGGCAGCGTAGGGATAGAAAGTGAGGTTAAACTGATGTTTAGACAAGTAATTCAAAGCAGTGGCTCCTTTTAGCTCAAAAGGAGAAAGTGACAGGGCTGGGCCATTGGTGATTTACCATAGGATCCAATCAGGCCACGCATTCACACAATGTGGGCCTTCCCACTGCTCTGCTTTACCACACTTCCTCTCCCCAATTAGGGGAGACACTCGGCTCATTTATGAAGTGGTTCGTGGGCATCTGCATGACCCCACCATTGAGGAGAACTGATGGGGTCATATCAACATGACCAAGGTCAAGTGGTCAAAAGTTATTTACTGCCCATTAGGCAGCATTCACGTCAGCCAGGCATATCCTGGCAGCCTTCCTAAATGAAGTAAATATGCTAGATCCGAGCTTTCTGCATGGCTGTGTGGCCAGGGATGTTTGCAAGTTATCTGAGAAATCCACACAGCATCAGCCAAAGCAGTGGGTCATAGTGGTCTAGCTGAGTGCTCATAGAGCACCTATCTCTTCCTGAGAAAGGATTTCAGAGAATCGTCAAGGGTTAATTCTGGAAGAGACCATAATTTAATCCACTCACTTGAGAGATGCATAAACTGACAGCTACCAAAGCAATAGGACTTGTGCATTTGTGTCAAAAGTCAGTATGCCTACGTTTTACCACTTCTGTTTTGGCTTAGAATATGTAGCAATTCAAGATTACTTAATGCCATTGAAATAACTCAATACCAAATTGAGGTAAATCCTTTAGATTGACATCTTATAACACAAGATAAATTCCAGGCTGATGACTTAATTACAAAAATGTTATCCCAAAGAAAACAGTAGGAACTATATTTATTATCTTTGGAGAAGCATTATGTCAGATTGAAGCAATAAGGTAATTTAACAACTTGGACTACACTAAAAAATTCAATTGTACAATAAAAATAGCCAACATGGAATCAAAAGAAATATCACAAATTGGGAAGGCAAGGATTGAACCTGGCTCTTCTGCATTGCAGGCAGATTCTTTACCATCTGAGCCACCAGGGAAGCCCCTTTAGTAATATATTGTGATTTAAAAAGCTAACTGGCAAGAAACATAAATAGATCATTTACCCAAATAGAATATAATTACTAAACATACAGGAAAATGTTAAACTTCATTAATAATCAAATATGTAGTTTAAACAAGATACAATTATTATCTTTTAGATAAGCAAAAGTTTTAATTTTCTTTTTTTTCCCCAACTCTTATTTTTTTGGTTTGAAAGGAAATTTATCCATGTGTAGTTTATTACTAGCTCTGAATTCTGTCCTTTTCACATACAATTCATGCTGAAGTTAAACGAAAGAAAACTGAATCAGGAACAGATACCAAAGCTTTAACTAGTGACAAATATATTGTATTTGCTAAAACTCTCAAGGAATTGTTAGAGCTAATCAGTCACTAAAACCAGCAAACAATGCTAAGTAGATAGTAAAGAATCATTTTTCTGATGACATTATATATTGGTACAGCCACTTTAGGAAATAATTTGACAATATTATTAGCAACCATGTAATATTTTTATAACTTTGTTTCGGTAATCCCACTCCTGAGAATTCATCCAAAGTAACCCCTTGACTCATTCAGTTCAGTTCAGTTTAGTTCAGTCGCTCAGTCGTGTCGAACTCTTTGCAACCCCATGAATCGCAGCACACCAGGCCTCCCTGTCCATCACCAACTCCTGGAGTTCACTCAGATTCACGTCCATCAAATTGGTGATGCCATCCAGCCATCTCATCCTCGGTCGTCCCCTTCTCCTCCTGCCCCCAATCCCTCCCAGCATCAGGGTCTTTTCCAATGAGTCAACTCTTCGCATGAGGTGGCCAAAGTACTGGAGCTTCAGTTTTAGCATCATTCCTTCCAAAGAAATCCCAGGGCTGATCTCCTTCAGAATGGACTGGTTGGATCTCCATGCAGTCCAAGGGACTCTCAAGAGTCTTTTCCAACACCACAGTTCAAAAGCATCAATTCTTCGGTGCTCAGCCTTCTTCACAGTCCAACTTTCACATCCATAGATGACTACTGGAAAAACCATAGCCTTGACGAGACTGCTCAATTTCTTTACCATCTGAGCTACCAGGGAAGCTCTACTGCTCAATTTCTGATCCATGGACGTGCCTTAATTTCCTGTTTCCAGTGCACCTCTTCCTGATACGTTAAACTCTTCCAGTCCAAAGTAAAACTTACCTTCTCTCCTTTCAACTGTGTAGCAAGTCACTTTTAAGTAATCTCTGCATCAGTAGCAACTAGCCCACGCTTGGCACATAGTAGGCACACAATAAAGCTGAATGAAGGAACCACTTCTATGTTTTCATCTTCCAGGCTGGGAAGCCTGGGAGTTATCTTTGACGGCTCTTCTCCTTTTTCCTGTGTAAGACTCGTCCGAGATTTTGTCCTTCCACAGTGCCTCCTGGCCTCTCCTTACTTCTCAGATCCCGCTTCCATCCAGGCTTTGCATGTTGTTCACTGGAGTAGCCTCCTGGTTCATCTTTTGGTTCTCAAGTTTCTCTCTTTCCCAAACCAATCCATGAGAATACAGTCTCTAATTTATCAATGTTAATTTGGAATCATTGGTACAAGCAACAGAAAGCAAATATCGGCAACATAAGCATTAAAAAAAGATATTTTGGAAGGTTGGCAGGGAGCTCACAGGATGGGAGGAAGAGCTGATCAATCAAGTAGCAGAAAAATCAGAAAGCAGGGATGGTAACTTATTTCAACAGCATGAATTTATATACTATCTCTCTTGGCTGTTACCATTAGATGAATAGGTCCAAGTTATTTTTAGGACAGTAATAACTTTTTCCTTTTATTTTCAGTCCTTCTGTTATCTTTGTTTTTATTCAGTTCTTCTTAAATTTTCTTTTTCTTTTTTTAAATTGAGGAATAGTTGATTTACAATGCTGTGCCAATCTCTGCTGTACGGCAGAATGACTCAGCTATACATACATTCTTTTTCTACAATATTTTTCCCATTTATGGTTTATCATGGGATATTGAGTATAGTTTCCTGTGCTGTGAATAGGACCTTGCTGTTTATCCATTCTAAATGTACCAGTTTGCTTCTTCCAACACCAAATCCCCAGTTTATCCTCTTCCTCCCACCCTCCCTGCCTCCCTTGGCACCCACAAGTCTGTTCTCTGTGTCTGTGAACCGGTTTTATAAATAGGTTGCTGCTGCTGCTAAGTCGCTTCAGTCGTGTCTGACTCTGTGCGACCCCATAGACGGCAGCCCACCAGGCTCCCCCGTCCCTGGGATTCTCTAGGCAAGAATGCTGGCGTGGGTTGCCATTTCCTTCTCCAATGCATGAAAGTGAAAAGTGTAAGTGAAGTCGCTCAGTCGTGTCCGACTCTTAGCTACCCCATAGACTGCAGCCTATCAGGCTCCTCATCCATGGGATTTTCCAGGCAAGAGTACTGGAGTGGGGTGCCATTGCCTTCTCCGTATAAATAGGTTAATGTGTACTATATTTTAGATTCCACATATAAGGGTTCTCATATGGCCTTTGTCTTTCTCTTTTTGACTTATTTCATCTAGTATGATAATTTCTAGTTGCCTCCATGTTGCTGCAAATGGCATTATTTCATTTTTCTTCATGGCCGGGTAGTATTTCATTATATGTATGTACCAAATCTTTTTTATCCATTCATCTGTGGATGGAGTTTGGGTTGTTTTCATGTTTTGACTTTTGTGAATCATGCTACTGTGAACATGTGTGTGTGTGTGCTTAGTTGCTCAGCCGCGTTTGACCCTTTGCAACCCCAAAGCCGGTAACCCTCCAGGCTCCTCCGTCCATAGGGATTCTCCAGGCAAGAATACTGGAATGGGTTGCCATGCCCTCCTCTAGGGGATCTTCCCAACCCAGGGGTTGAACCAGGATCTCCTGCATTGCAGATGGATTCTTTACCAGCTGAACTACCAGGGAAGCCCTGCTGGGAACATAGGGGCGATACATTGTTTTGAGTTATGGCTTTCTGCAGATGTATGACCAGGAGTGGGAAGATTAATGATGTTGATCTTTTCACGTGCCCACTGGCCATCTGTATGTTTTCTTTGGAGAAATGTCTATTAAGGTCTTCTGCCCATTTTTTATGATTGAGTTGTTTGTTGTTGAGTTGTGTGACCTATTTATATATTTTGGAGAGTAAGCCCTTGGATATTGCATCATTTGTAATACTTTTTCCCAATCTGTAAGTTGTTTTGTTTTGTTTTTTACTAGTTTTCTTTGCTGTGCAAAAACTTGTAAGTTTGGTTAGGTAACACTTTTTCTTTTTCTTAATATATATATTTGATTGATGTATAGTTGATTTACAGGAGGACATATTGTTGATGTATAGGAGGAGAAATGTATGACAGAGGAATGGATGGTTGGATGGCATCATTGACTCAATGGACATGAGTTTGAGCAAGCCAGGGAGTTGGTGATGGACAGGGAAGCTTGGTGTGCTGCAGTCCACAGGACTGCAAAGAGTTAGACATGATTGAGAGACTAAACTGAACTGAACTGATAGTTGGTTTACAATGTTTCAGGTGCACAACAAGGAGATTCAGTTATTCATATGCTGCTGCTGCTGCTGCTAAGTCACTTCAGTCGTGTCTGACTCTGTGCTACCCCATAGATGGCAGCCCACTAGGCTCCCTCATCCCTGGGATTCTCCAGGTGAGAATACTGGAGTAGGTAGCCATTTCCTTCTCCAGTGCATGAAAGTGAAAAGTGAAAGGGAAGTCGCTCAGTGCTGTCCAACTCTTCACAACCCCATGGGCTGCAGCCTACCAGGCTCCTCCATCCATGGGATTTTCCAGGCAAGAGTACTGGAGTGGGGTGCCATCGCCTTCTCTGAGTTATACATATACACATACATTATTTTTCAGGTTATTTTATATTATAGGTTATTGCAAGATATGGACTATAGTTCCCTGTTCTATACAGTAAAACTTTGTTGCTTATTGTATATCTTATATTTTTTTTAGTTAGAAATCTAGCATTCTCTTCATACTGAGTCAAACTAGTGGAGTCAAAGTGTCAAATTTTTTAGCTAGGAAAAAATGTCATCACTTTTATAAAATATATATATTATATCATACATACTATTTATGTATATGTTTACAAAGGCTTTTCACTATACTTGATAAAGGCTTGAGAAAAAACATCAAAAAAAGAAGGGAAGGGAAAATTGGAAAACATAAACTAAATGAAATGGGAGCACTGAATATGAAATAGAAAAAGTGAAACAAACTAGATAAAAGTAAAAGATCATCATATAGTCCAGGTGTTTTTAAACATGACTGCTCATTAGAGTCACATCCAGAGCTTTAGGGGAAGAAAGCAATTCCTGGGCATTTGTATTTTTCAAAAAATTCCAAGATAATTCTGATATGCATCTGGATTTTAAAAATCAATTACAGATTTTTCTATTAAATGGTATTTTTGGTATATAGAAGTCTATTATTTTCTGTTGACCAATCATGATACTATGGTATAGGTGAATAGTCGTTACGTAATCACAGCAGTAAAAGATGTTTATCAGTTTTCATAATCAATAACTAGACAAAAAATAAAATATAATTAAAATTGCAAGTCATAATAAAAACATGATTAACCTAACAATACAAAATAATTACATACAGTCGAGGGGGTTAAGTATAGGGAGGTGGTTAGTGAAAGTGCATACATGCACATGTTTTCATGTGTCTTTTGGTTGGTGCATTTATTCCATTTACATTTAAGGTGATTATCAATATGTATGATCCTATTGGGCTTCCCAGGTGGCTTAGTTGGTAAACAATCAGTTCAGTTCAGTTTAGTTCAGTCTCTCAGTCGTATCCGACTCTTGCGATCCCATGAATTGCAGCACGCCAGGCCTCCCTGTCCATCACCAGCTGCCGGAGTTCACTCAGACTCATGTCCATTGAGTCTGTGATGCCATCCAGCCATCTCATCCTCCATCGTCCCCTTCTCCTCCTGCCCCCAATCCCTCCCAGCATCAGGGTCTTTTCCAATGAGTCAACTCTTCACATGAGGTGGCCAAAGTACTGGAGCTTCAGTTTTAGCATCATTCCTTCCAAAGAAATCCCAGGGTTGATCTACTTCAGAATGGACTGGTTGGATCTCCTTGCAGTCCAAGGGACTCTCAAGAGTCTTCTCCAACACCACAGTTCAAAAGCATCAACTCTTTGGCGCTCAGCCTTCTTCACAGTCCAACTCTCACATCCATACATGACCACAGGAAAAACCATAGCCTTGACTAGACGGACCTTAGTCGGCAAAGTAATGTCTCTGCTTTTGAATATACTATCTAGGTTGGTCATAACTTTTCTTCCAAGGAGTAAGCGTCTTTTAATTTCATGGCTGCAGTCACCATCTGCAGTGATTTTGGAGCCCAAAAAAACAAAGTCTGACACTGTTTCTACCTGTCTCTTATACACATCTTCTAAGATGAAACATCAGCGAGAGT
>SJXQ01013172.1:116572-133497 GCA_006408695.1 Aepyceros melampus | reverse complement strand
TGCATCCAAGTACTGCATTTCAGACTCTTTTGTTGACCATGATGGCTACTCCATTTCTTCTGAGGGATTCCTGCCCACAGTAGTAGATATAATAGTCATCTGAGTTAAATTCACCCATTCCAGTCCATTTTAGTTCGCTGATTCCTAGAATGTCGACGTTCACCCTTGCCATCTCTTGTTTGACCACTTCCAATTTGCCTTGATTCATGGACCTGACATTCCAGGTTCCTATGCAATACTGCTCTTTCAGCATCGGATCTTGCTTCTATCACCAGTCACATCCATAACTGGGTATTGTTTTTGCTTTGGCTCCATCCCTTCATTCTGTCTGGAGTTATCTCTCCACTGATCTCCAGTAGCATATTGGGCACCTAGTGACCTGGGGAGTTTCTCTTTTGGTATCCTATCATTTTGCCTTTTCATACTGTTCATGGGATTCTCAAGGCAAGAATACTGAAGTGGCTTGCCATTCCCTTCTCCAGTGGACCACATTGGAGGTGCAGGTTCAATTCCTGTGTTAGGAAGATCCCCTGGAGGAGGGGATGGGAACCGATTCCAATATTCTTGCCTAGAGAATCCCATGAACAGGGGAGATATAATCCACAGTGTTGTAAAGAGTTGGACATAACTGAAGTGACTGAGCATGCATGCACACAGGCACATGATCCTATTACCATCTTCTTAATTGTTTTGAGTTTATTTCGTGTACGTCTTTTCTTTCTCTTGCATTTTCCTGCCTAAAGAAATTCCTTTAGCATTTGTTGTAAAGCTGATTTGGTGGTGCTGAATTCTCTTAATTTTGCTTGTCTGTGAAGCTTTTGACCTCTCCATCAAATCTGAGTGAGAGTCTTGCTGGATAGAGTAATCTTGGTTGCAGTTTCTTCCCTTTCATCATTTTAAATATATTCTGCCATTCCCTACTGGCTTGTAGAGTTTCTGTTGAGAAATCAGCATATAATTTTACGGAAGTTTCCTTGTATGTTATTTGTTGTTTTCCCTTGCTGCTTTCAATATTTTGTTTTTGTCTTTAATTTTTGTCAATCTGATTACTATGTATCTTACTGTGTTCCTCCTAGGGTTCAACCTTCCTGGGAATCTGCGCTTCCTAGACTTGGTTGACTATTTCCTTTCCCATATTAGTAAAGTTTTCAACTAGTATCTCTTCACATATTTTCTCAGGTCCTTTCTCTCTCTCTTCTCCTTCTGGGACCCCTATAAAATGAATATTGGTGTGTTTAATGTTGTCCCAGAGGTCTCTTAGGCTTCCTTATTTCTGTTCCTTTTTTTTCCTATGTTCCGTTTTGTGGCAATGATTTCCACAATGATTTCTGTCTTCCAGGTCACTTATTGGTTCTTCTGCTTTTGTTATCCTGCTATTGATTCCTTCTAGTGTATTGTTCATCTCTGTTTGTTCTTTAGCTCTTCTAGGTCTTCGGTAAACATTTCTTGCATCTTCTCTATTCTGTTTCTGAGATCTTGGATCATCTTCATTATCATCATTCTGAATTTTGTTTTCTGGGTGTCTGCTATCTCCACTTCATTTGGTTGTTTTTCTGTGATTTTACCTTGTCCCTTCATCTGGGACACTATTCTCTGTTTTTTCATCCTGATTAACTTTCTGTAATGTGGGTTTTGTTCTAACTACAGTGGAATTATTGTTCTTCTCGCTTCTTCTGCCTGCCCTCTTGTGGATGAGGTTAAAAGGCTTGTGTAAGCTTCCTAATAGGAGGAACTGGGTGGGGAAAATTGGGTCTTGCTCTGATGGGCAGGGCCTTTCTCAGTAAAACTTTAATTCAATTATCTGCTGATGGGTAGGGTTGCATTCTCTCCCTGTTAGCAGTTTGGCTTGAGATCTATAGTAGAGTTAATGGTGACCTCCAAGAGGACTTACACCAAGGGGCATCTTCCAAGACTGCTGCTACACTGCAGTGCCTCATCCCTGTGGCTAGCCCGTGCCAACCCACGCCTCCATAGGAGATCCTCCATCACTAGCAGTTAGATCTGCTTCAGTCTCTTGTGGGGTCGCTACTCCTTTCCTCTGGGTTTGGTGTGTGCAAGACTTCTTTTGTGACCTTTAAGAGTGGAGCTTCTGTTTCCCCTAGTCCTGTGGAAGTCCTATAATCAAATCCCACTGGCTTTCTAGGTCAGAGTCCCTGGAGATTCCCAGTCCCTTTGTTCGATCCCCAGGCTGGGAAACCTGATGTGAGCCTAAGAACCTTCACAACAGTGGAAGAACTTTGGTATTCCTGTTCTCCAGTTTGTGGGCTGCCCACCTGGTGGGTATGGGATTTAATTTACTGTGATTGTGCCCCTCATACCATCTCATTGTGGCTTCCTCTTTGTCTTTGGACATGGGTTATCTTTTTTTTTTGGTGGGTTCCCACATCCTCTTGTCAATGGAGGTTCAATAGCTAATTGCGATTTGGGTGCTCTTGCAGGATGAGTGCACATTCTTCCACTCTGCCATCTTGCCTGGAAGCCCCTCTTTTTAACTTTTGCTTCTATTTCTATTGTCTTTGGCTTCCCTGGTAGCTCAGATGGTAAGGAATCAGCCTACCAAGCCAGAGACCTGTGTTCAAGCCCTGGGTTGGGAAGATCCTCTGGAGAAGGAGATGGCAACCCACTCCAGTGCTCTTGCCTGGGAAATCCCATGACAGAGGATCCTGGTGGGCTACAGTCCATGGGATTGCAAAGAATCGACTTAGCGATTAAACAATAACAATTGTCTTGGGAGACTGAGCTAAGAAAACATTGATATGATTTATGTCAGAGAGTGTTTTGCTTATGGTCTCTTCTAGGAGTTTTATAGTATCATGTCTAATGTTTAAGTCTTTAAGCCATTTCGAGTATATTTTGGTCATGATGTGAGGGAGTGTTCTAACTTCAATGACTTACATGCAGCTGTCCAACTTTCCCTGCACTACTTGCTGAAAAGACTGTCTTTTCCCCACTTTACACTCTTGCCTCCTTTGTCAAAGACTGACTGTGGATGTGTGGGTTTATTTCTGGAGTCTTTGGTATTACTTTGGGATTTTGCCATATCCGTTTTTGTACCAATAACACAGTGGTTTGACTACTATAGCTTTGTTTCCCTCACCTCCCTACTGCCCACCCCAGGATTACTCTATCAATTCTGAATCTTTCATTTTCCATATACATTTTTGAGTTATTTATTCCAGTTCTGTGAAACATGTTATGGATCTTACTATATCTGTAGATTGCTTTGAGCAGTACGGCCATTTTAACAATATTAATTCTTCCAATCTAAGAGCATGGGATATCTTTCCATTTCTTTTAATTCTTTTTTATTTTCTTTATTAATGTTTTATGGTTCTCAGGGCATAAATCTTTCACCTCTTTGGTCAGATTTATCCTTGGGTATTTTGCACATATATATGCTAATATATATAATTATTATATATAATCATATATTTTATATATTCACAATATAGAAATTATATCATTAGATATAAATAAATTATTTAGTTACAATATTATATAATATATTCATTAATATCATTAAAATATATATTCATTAATATATAATATTAATTTTAATATAATAAGATATAATATATTTATATTTATTTAAACAAAATTATATATTTATTTATAACATATATTTTTGCGTATATATTATATATAGTTTGCATATATATATATAGGCATGATTTTAAAAGGATTTTACATTCCTTTTCTAATATTTCATTATTAGTGTGAAGGAATGCAACTGATTTCTGAATGTTAATCTTGCAAACTGCTACTTTGTTGAATTCACTTATTAGATTTAGTAGTTTTTTGTGTGTGGAGTCCTTAGGGTTTTCTATATACAGTATCATGGTATCTGAATATAGTGAGAATTTTATCTCTTCCTTTTCAATTCAGATATCTTTTATTTCAGATATCTTTTTATTTCTTTTTCTTGTCTGATTGCTGTGGCTAGGACTACCATACTATGTTGAAGAGAAATTGTGAGAGCAGACATCCTTGTCTTGTTCCAGATTTTAGTGGGAAGGCTTTCACCTTTTCACCATTGAGTATTATATTGGCCGTGGGTTTGTCATAAGTGGCTTTTATTATGTTGAGATACATTCTTTCTGTTCCCACTTTGGTAAGAGCTTTCATCATGAATGGATATTGAATTTTGTCAAATGCTTTTTCTGCATCTATTGAGATGATCTTGTGGTTTTTGACTTTTCTTTTGTTAATGTGAAGTGTTACGTTGATTGATTTTCATATGTTAATCATCCTTGTGAACCTAGGATGAATCCCACTTGGTCATGTTGTATGATCTTTTTTACATGTTGCTGGATTTGATTTGCTAATGTTTTGTTGAGAATTTTTGCATCTATATTCATCAAAGATAATGGCCTGAAATTTTCTATTTCTAGTGTTGGCTTTGTCTGGTTTTGCTATCAGGTTGACAGTGGGTTTATAGAATGTCTTTGGGAATGCTACCTCCTTTTCAATCTTTTGGAAGAGTTTGAGAAGAATTGGTATAAGTTCTTTGCATGTTTGGTAGAGTTCACTTGTGAAATCATATGGTCCTGCACTTTTTTGTTTGTTTGTTTTTACAGATTCTATTTCACTTCTAGCGATTGGTCTGTTCAAATTATCTATTTGTTCTTGATTTCATTTTGGTGAGCTGTATGTTTCTAGAAAGCTGTGTGTTTCTTCTAGGTTGTCAGATTTGTTGGCATATAATTGTTTATGCATGTTCTGTGTGCTCAGTCATGTCTGACTCTTTGTGACCCATGACTGTGGCCAACCAGGTTCCTCTGTCCATGAAATTTTCCAGGCAAGAATTACTGGAGTGGTTGCCACTTCCTACTCAGGGGCAGGGGATCTTCCCAACCCAGGGATCAAATCTGAGTCTCTTGCATCTCTGTATCTCCTATACTGCTAGGTGGATTCTTTACCACTAGCACCACCTGGGGAGCCCATAACTGTTCATAGTATTCTCTTCTGATTGTTTGTATTTCTGTGGTAGCAGTTGAGATTTCTTCTTTTTCATTTACTATTTTGCTTGAGTTCTCTGTTTTTTCTTCTTGGTGAGCCTGGCCAGAGGTTTGTTAATTTTGTTTACCCTTTCAAAGAACCAGCTCTTGGTTTGTCTTTTTTTTTCTAAAATGTCCTGTTTATTTCCTCCTTGATCTTTAATATGTACTTCCTTCTGCTAATTTAGGGTTTATTTGTTCTTTTTTTTTTCCTAATTCTTTTAGATGATAAATTACATTATTTACTTGAGATTTTTGTTGCTTTTTGATGAAAACCTATATTGCTATAATTTTCCCTCTTATAACTGCTTTTGCTGTGTCCCACAGATTTTGTATGTTTGTGTTTTCATTGTCATTTGTCTCAAGGTATTTTTTTTTTTAATTTCCTTTTGGATTCCCTCATTGATTTTTAAGTATCATGCTATTTAGTCTCCATGTAATCATTTTTTCCTTGTTTCTTTTCCTGTGGTTGATTTCTTGTTTTGTATCATTTTGGTCAGAGAAGATGCTTGAAATAATTTGTATATTCTTAAATTTGCTGAGGTTAATTTTCTGCCCTAGGATTTGGTCAAACCTAGAAAATATTCTGTGTGCACTAGGAAAAAAAAAGTATATTCTGTGTTTTCCTTTTTTGGATTAGTGTCCTGAAAATATCAATACTATTGTATCATTTAGGACCTTCGTCACCTTATTGATTCTCATGTGGAAGATCTGTCCATTAATGTGAGCAAGGTGTTAAAATCTATTATTATAGTATTCCTATCAACTTCACCCTGTATGTCTGTTTAATATTTGTTTTATGTATCTGGGTGCTCTCACATTAGGTCATATATGTTGCTGAGAATAAAATCCTCTTCTTGTATTGATCCTTTTATTATTGTACAATGTCTCTCTTTATCTTTTTTTTTAAATAACCTTTGCTTTAAAATCTATTATGTCTGATATGAGTATTGCAACTCCTGCTTTCTTATCATTTCCGTTTGCATGAAATATCTTTTTCCATTCCCTCACTTTTAACTTTTAATCTATGTGTGTACTTTGCTGTAAGGGGGTCTCTTGTAGGCAGCATATTGAAGGCCCTTGGTGCTTTTTTTTCTATCCATTCTGCCATTTTTTGTCTTTTTATTGGAGCATTCAGTCCATTGACATTTAAGGTTAATATAAATACGTTCCCCTGGAGGAGGAAATGGCAACCCACTCCAGTATTCTTGCCTGGGAAATGCCATGGACAGAGGAGACTTGTGGGCTACAGTCCATGGGGTCACAAAAGTCAGACATGACTGAATGCATGCTCGCATTATGCAATGATACATATGTGTTTATTGCCATTTCAGATCTTCTTTTCCAGTTGATTCTTTGTTTCTTTCTTTTTCTTTTCCTTTTTTGTGGTTTGATGATTTTCTTTTATTTTATGTTTGTGTTCTCTTAAGTTTTTCTGAAGTTATTGTATGTTCTTGATTTGTAGTTGCCATGTTTTTCAAGTATGTTAAACCCTTCCTATTGGAGAAGGCAATGGCACCCTACTCCAGTACTCTTGCCTGGAAAATCCCATGGATGGAGGAGCTTGGTAGGCTGTAGTCCATGCGGTCGCTAAGAGTTGGACTCGACTCGGCAACTTCACTTTTCACTTTTCAGTTTCATGCTTTGGAGAAGGAAATGGCAACCCACTCCAATGTTCTTGCCTGGAGAACCCCAGGGACGGGTAAGCCTCGTGGGAGGCCATCTATGAGGTTGCACAGAGTTGGACACGACTGAAGCTACTTAGCAGCAGCAGCATTTAAAAAAAAAAGAAGAATCTTCATTTTCTTAATCTCCTTCCCCACATTTTATGACTTGATGTCCCTTTTTACATCTTCACATTTATCCTTTTGCTGTACTTTCACAAGTAGGTATTGTGCTTGTTTTTCTTTTTGATCTGTATACTGGCTAATTTAAGTGATTTACATTCCAATTGTTATTTCTTCCTTCCTCTTTCTTGCTTCTTTTCTGTTTAGAATGCATGCTGTGTGTTTAGTCCCTTCAGTTGTGTCCAGCTCTTTGAGACCCTATGGACTATAGCCCTCCAGGCTCCTTTATCCATGGGATTCTTCAGGCAAGAATACTAAATTGGGTTGCCATGCCCTTCTCCAGGGGATCTTCTCAACCCAAGGATTGAACCCACATCTCTTATGTCTCCTGCATTGGGAGGCGGGTTCTTTACCACTAGCACCACCTGGAAAGGCCCCCATTTAAAGATGATCTTTCAACATTTCTTTTAAGATAGGTTTAGTATTGCTGTATTCTTTTAGCTTTTTGCTTGTCTGAGAAATTCTTTATTTTTCCTCCTTTCCTAAGTGGCAATCTTGCTGGGTAGAGTATTCTAGGTTGCAGATTTTTCTCTTTCAGGACTTTGAATATGTTTCACCACTCCTTTCTGGCCTGCAGTGTTTCTGTAGAGAAATCAGCTTGATAACCTTATGGTTTCCCTTGTAAAGAACTGCTTTTATCTTGCTGCCTTTAGAATCCTCTCTTTAACTTTTGCCATTTTTATTATGTCTTGGTGCAGGTCTGTTTGGGTTCATCTTGTTTGGGTCCCATCCTGATTTCTTTCTCCCTCTCTTTTATTATTATTTTTTCTTTTGCCCTACCCAGTTAAGTGGAGATTTTCTTGCCCTTTTGGGAGTCTGAGGTCTTCTACCAGTGTTCAGTAGATGTTCTGTGAGAGCTGTTCCACCCGTAGATGTGTTTTTAATATATCTGTGGGGAAAAGGTGAGCTCCACATCCTCTGTCATCTTGATCTGGTCTCCAGGGCAGTAATGATTTTCTTAATGTTTAAGGTATGTTTTCTTACCATCCTGTAAGTTCAACAGAAAAGATTATGTAATTTATTTTGTAGTCCTAGAGTATTGGGTGCAGAGTATATACTTGACAGACACAGACCAATGAGAGAAAAGAAACATGAGCTGACTTGTGGCAGAGTGTAGCATAGGAGTGTAGCATAGGACACTGGGGAAAAGTGACTCCAGTGGAAAATCTGGAATTCCAGTTTGCTGATCCTGACCCATATCCACCAGAGCTACAGTCTTCTTTTCTAGGTCTCTGAGAGAGAGCAAGTCAGCATGATAATCTGGAAAAATGCTCCCTTGTTATTATTAGTTAGTACTTTGGGTCCTGGAGGTGGAAATGGAAACCCACTCCCAGTATTCTTTCCTGGAGAATCCTATGAACAGAGGAGCCTGATAGACTATAGGGCTGCAGTCCAAAGGGTCGCAAAGAGACACAAGTGAAGCAACTTAGCACTACAGCACTTCGGGTCCATGTTATTTTGTACCCTTCCACTCTGATAAAAGAGTTGGATCAACTATGAAATGGGAGACTTCTTTAATCCATTTTTTCTCCCGAGCCATTCTTTGGGCTGTTCAGAGGCCCTAGGGCCTCTGATCTCTGACCTTAATGACCACATCACCATGCTATAAAGAGGAAAGAGAAAGAAAGAGCCTCTTCAAGTAATTCAATAGGAAAGATCTCCAAAAGAATGAGGTCATCCTTCAAAGAGCAATCCTAATGGAAGTTAGAACTTTGCCCCTAGAGCAAACCCCCATCTCTCAGCCCTGGTCTGACTGTGAGCCTCGGATGCACACAGGTGCTCCTCTTCCTACAGGGAGGGAATCATGCTGATTTCACTCTGCCTAGTACAATGGCTCCCCAGTCTGAATGATCAGAATCACTTGAAGAGGTTATTAAAATCTGAGTAGAATTCTGGGAAAAAATCTAGGACCCACATGGAGACAAGTTCCCCAAGGGATTTTCAGGCAGTCAGCACAGCACTGGAGCATGGCTTGCTTTTAAGGAAATACTTCCCTAGAAATGGGGCAGTGCCATTACACATCACATTTTTTCCTTTCTTTGGTTAATCCAAAGATATGTAGATTCCATGATCAATCAGAAATGTGAGTGTCTTTTTCCATAGAGGAGAATCACCAAAGTATTAGTAAATTCCTACATATGACATTGTAAAGACAACTTTTTCTTCATCCTTGTTCTTATGTATTCTGCTATAACCAATGAGGTTAGCATATTGTTAGAAATTATGATCTCTTGGCAGATTCAGAACATATGTATTTACATGATGAAAATGTATTTTCCCTTGAAAATGACTTTAGATTAACTTTCAAAATGTATGATACAAAGTACTATAATAATTTAGAATTATATATCCTATTATTTATAAAATTAAAGTACATTTTCAAGCTAAACAATACACTTAACCAGATTTAACCTTCCAACTTTATCTGTCCTCAGTCTTTGATTTTCTGAGGCTGGGAACAACAGCTAATATTTAGTGAACATTTGCCGTGTGTCAAGCATTCTTCCAATGTTTTACATGTGTTACCCTATTTAATTCTTACAACAATCCCACGAAGTATGTACAACTTATCCTTCTGTAGATAAGGACACTGGAACTGAGAAAAGTTAAGAAGCTTGTCACAGGTCATCTAGCTAGTACGTGGTGATGCTAAGATTCAAACTCTGGCAGGCCTGAGCCCAAGTCCTCATTAGCTAAGAGCCTTCGTAAACTCTTCTACATTAATAGGAGCACAAACCTCTCTTTTGGGAAATGCCCTTTTTCCTACTGAAGTAGATCCTATATGTTCCTTCTGGATTAATATGTTCATCCTTCAGCCCTAGGGATTCAATGGTGAGTTAAAGAGACCAAGGAGAATTGAGAAATCAAATATCCTGCCCATCTACCAAACCAAGATTCTGCAGGCAATCTAGCTCTGAATCTAGAACTGAGCTCTCGCTAATGCCGAGAGCAGATTCCGGATGATATTTGTGAAAGTCCTCCAATAGTCCATGTAACTGCAACTATAGGTAGAGAACACCCGTTAGGAGCAGACTCATTTTAAAGTCTCACCCATGGCTTCTCTGGGACTTCATTCATGAAAGACAAGCTGCTCTGGCTCTAGAATGAATGATCATCCCTGATGATGCTGAATTACTTTCTCCAGATTCAGTCTTAGTACAGGAGTCTTACTTTCCGCCTGGGAATTTGTCCTGAGAGGTGGGGCTGTTGCTGTCGTGTACTGACCTTGCGTGGACCTGCCACCAAGATCCTATATCTCCATGCTGTGTTTGTCCTCATCTGTTGGACTTGTCAGATACTCATTATGATGAGGGCGGCAAACCTCCAAAATCTGTGGACCCTCAGCCAGCCACCTACTAGGGGCTTCAAAGAGAATGTACAAAGAGGATTGGCCACACATGACCATTTTCTGTGTGGCTCAAATTAACCTGGAGACTTGTGTAGTTCAGTCTCAGAGCATTGCTGAGTCCCAGAAACAAATCCAAAGCCTAAAGTAAATAAAATTTACTTTTTAAATGTAAAATAAAGTTTACATCAATGCAAACTAATTTAAAAATTAATAAAAACAGAAATTCAGATTCCCCCCTCCAAAAAAATGGGAGTTCCAATCTTTGTTCATGCACCTGCTTCCCAGTCTCCCCTCCAACCTGCAGAGTCCTTTATTTCTCCTTGTCTCCATTCCGGTACCTCCTTCTAACACACCTTATTAAGTCAATCAACTTAATCTTGCCCTCCCCCGCAAAGTAAAAAGCCTCCTTCTTTAAGAATGGAGAAGAGGCTTTGGAAATTGAGCTGATAAAGGATTTTCTCTAGTGGGAAGGCTGGAATGGCTGGGAGGGTTGGGGCTAGAGTCTTGGAACACTGCTGTATTCCCTTCCTCTCCCTCCCTTTCTCTCTCTCTTCCCCTCCCTCTCTTCTTCCTTCTTTTCTTCCTTCTTTGCACAACTTATTTATTCTATAAATGGAAGTTCGTGCCTTTTAACCAACCCCTTCTCCCTTTCTCGCTGCTTCTAAACTGTGGGTCAGTTTGAACACCTTCTCCACATTACTGAGATAGTAATACGTTGAACAAAGGGTGTAGATTTACAATTATGACCTTCAAAAGAGAAGAAAAAATATTTTAGGCAGGTAGGGAATAAATGGTCACACCAAAATCAGACTATAACATTTTGTTAAGCAAGTTTCTGTGTTTTAAACATTTTCTACCTCCTGAATAATCTCCAATAATCCACACTCCCTAAAATGCAATAAAAACGAGTTTGTTTTCATAATAGTGATTTTTTTTTGAAAAATTCTGTGGCAAATATATTTCATGTGGTGTTGCCATGTCATTTCATTTTTCTCACTGGGTAAGTCCACTTTAAGAATGTTTTATAAACATACCCCAGGAAATCGGGGGTTAGTCTTCTGTACTAGCAGTCAGAAATTTAGAAGCTCTAAATTCTTTGTTATAATAAATCTCTTGACATACAGGGTGTCCTTTTCATTAAAAGATGTCCTTTTCATTATAGGGGACTGGAAAATGCAATAAAAACGAGTTTGTTTTCATAATAGTGATTTTTTTTTGAAAAATTCTGTGGCAAATATATTTCATGTGGTGTTGCCATGTCATTTCATTTTTCTCACTGGGTAAGTCCACTTTAAGCATGTTTTATAAACATACCCCAGGAAATCGGGGGTAAGTCTTCTGTACTAGCAGTCAGAAATTTAGAGGCTCTAAATTCTTTGTTATAATAAATCTCTTGACATACAGGGTACCATATTAATGGTAATTAATTTATAGCATAATTTAAACTTGTAGAAATAAAATGTTGATTGCCTCTGTCTGACCTTTCCCTATCAGACCTAATTCACTTAGCATAAGGCCCTCAAGGCCCATTCATGTTGTCACAGATAAGATTTCATTCTTTTTATGGCTGAATAATATTCCATTATATTTATCTATCTCTATCTCTATACCTATATACATATTATCTTTATCCAATCATCCATCAATGGACACAGGTTGTTTTGTATCTTGGCTAATGTAAACCATGCTGCAATAAACCTGGGGATGCATATATCTTTTTGAATTAGTGTTTACATTTTCTTTGGATAAATTCCTCAAAGTGGAATCGCTGGATCATATATTAGTTATCTTTTCATTTCTTGAGGAACCTCCATACTGTTTTCCATAGTGACTGCACTAACATTTATCTTGTCACATTACTAATCAGAACTTTTCATGAAATGCTTCTCTGATCTCCTTTCCTCATAAGCTAGTTTAGACTGTATTTGAACTGGGAGGATCCCTCTGCTTAGACTATCATAGAAGCTATACAGCCAGAAAGAGGAAGAAAAAAGTGAAACCATTTTTAGAGTTTTTTTAAAAAGGCTAAGAAGACAAGGGAGACTCTCAAAGGAGAGGGAATCCTGGTGAGTACGCCAGGCAGGAGGACAGCCTTGAATTTCATGGTTCCTCTCACCAAAGGCTCCATCCCAGAAAACCTGGGTCCAACAGAACTGGGTCCTCCACACATCAAAACAGAACTCTTCCTCTTGAGGATCTGGGGACTTGAACTCCCTCTAGAGGCTGAAGTGTGACACTTAAGGGTAAGGAAGAATACGTAATGCTTAGGGGTTGAAAGGAAGCCAAGTGTGAAAAACTGTGAGAATAATGAATTTACTAAGTCTAAACTAAATAGTAAAATAATGAAGGCTTCTTAGAGAAGGTGACAGAAAGAAGGAGCAAGTGATTGAATGAATGAGCATCAGGGGGTTTTATTGCTTTAGTTTATACTTGATTGCCCAAATTTTCTCATTCTGAATATTTGCAAATTTGCAGAAGCTATAGAATACATATTTCTGTTTGGGAGATGAGACATTTATTAATTATGTTTATGGAATTTCTCTAGGTTCTTTCTTGTCATCCTACTTCCCAGCCTGGCTGGCTTCTGTACAGGAATGTTTGGCTCTTTCTGGGATATGGTGTATGATAACAGTCTCTTGGAGTCCTGCTGGGTAGGCATAGCTTCAATTTATGTCTACACTCTTCCAAAGGGTTTTGAAGCTTCCCCAACTTCTAAATCCAGGACCAGCTATTTTGAAATAGAAAAAGAGACTTAAGCAAACTGAACTCTGTCTTCCTTACCCACATTTCTTCCATGTTAACTTTAACCAGGGTAACAGTATTCAGGAGAGAGAAGCCACGCAATAACACAGAATGATTCTTTTCTTTAAACTGTGCAAAATCATGGGTTTGCTGTGTATGCTGTATGCTGGTAGGCAGGTGATCCTCAAAGAGTTAAACTACTTTCCAAGTTGTTTTGAACTAAACTTTTGCCCCAGGGTTTAAGAAATCTCCCTCTCTAATTGAAGTCTTCAGTCAGTGGCTGCTTATAATCAAGAAGATTGCACTTAAAAGGTATAGAAGTTGGTCTTATTATTGGCATTAGAAGATCTTGCTTTGTAATTACAAGCCAGGGAGTCTAGAACCAGTAGATCTGAATGGCAGACATTTTAGTGCAAAATGCATATTCACCAAGAAAAATGGTGCTGAGCTGTTTGTAACAAGAAGTACCATTGGCTTTTCATCTTTTGAGCTTCTGATATGCTATTCTATTTGTCTTATAATGAAATTAGTGGTTATATTCATTCATCAAGTACTTACTGCTTAATAATATGTGCCGGGTGTTGTACAGAAAGCTTTGTAAACAATGAGTTGAGAATACAGATTCAGGCAAAGAAACAGACCGTTAAGTTTAAGGCACTTGGTCAGGAAGACTTGGGAAGGACATCAGTCATCAGCAAAGTTTTTTTTTTTTTTTTAATTTGAGGAAAGTCGGCTGACAGCTTTATTGTTTTGGGGAGGGGATAGATGGTTCAGGAGCTTCTTGATGGGGTGGGTCTGCTTCTTCTTCATCATCACAGACTTCTGGTTGCACAGGATGGCTCTAGCTCTGGGGATGGTGGTCATGCGCACATCTGGGTGGTACTTGTCCTTCCAGATCATGTGCCGGATGCTCCTAAAGGTGACTGAGCATTCTTAGTCATGGTGGTTCGCACGTCGGAAGTAACCACTTTGTGCTGGCCAGATCTCCAGCACCATCACGAACCTTTTGCCAACGACTGCCGGCTGCATGCCCACAGTCTTGCTGTGAATGAGCCCATTATCGTGGAAGGAGGTGCAGGCCTTCAGGTTATGGGGTTTGGGGCTGTTGTTCAGTCACTCAGTCGTGCTCGACACCCTGCGACCCCATGAACTGCAGTAGGCCCAGCTTTCCTGTCCTTCACTATCTCCCAGAGCTTGCTCAAACTTATGTCCATTGAGTCAGTGATTCTATCCAACCATTTCATCCTGTCATCTCCTTCTCCTGCCTTCAATCTTTCCCAACAACAAAGTCTTTTCCAGTGAGTAAGCTCTTTGCATCAGGTGGCCAAAGTATTGGAGTTTCAGCTTCAGCATCAGTCCTTCCAATGAATATTCAGGACTGATTTCCTTTAGGATGGATTGGTTGGATCTCCTTGCAGTCCAAGGGGCTCTCAAGAGTCTTCTCCAGCACCATGGTTTGAAAGCATCAATTCTTTGGTGCTCATCCTTCTTTATGGTTCAGCTCTCACATCAATACATTACTACTGGTTTTTGGAAAAACCTTAACTTTGACTATACAGACCTTTGTCGGCAAAGTGATGTCTCTGCTTTTTAATACACTATTTAGGTTGGTCATTGCTTTTCTTCCAAGGAGTAAACGTCTTTTAATTTCATGGCTGTAGTCACTGTCCACATTGATTTTGGAGCCCAAGAAAATTATATCTGACACTGTTTCCACTTTTCCCCCCATCTATTTGCCATGAAGTGATAGGACCAGATGCCATGATTTTCATTTTTTGAATGTTGAGTTTTAAGCCAGCTTTTTCACTCTCCTCTTTCATCTTTTTCACTCTCCTCTTTCATCTTCATCAAGAGGCTCTTTAGTTCCTCTTCGGTGTTGTGAGTCTGCTTGTTCCTTTTGATCGAGAAGCTGGAGCAGTTCTGCATGACCATACATTATAGATCACGACGTGGTGGTGGCTCCGCTCACTGTGGCGGCCTGAGATGAAAAGAGCCAGCAAATATTCTTCAGTAAGGGCTAGACAGAGAGGATTTTAGGCTTCCTACAGTCCTAATGCTCTCTGACACAGCTATTCCACTGTGCTGAAACTTGAAATGTTGAATGTGAAACTGACCACAGAAAATACATGAATGATGAACATGGTTGTCTTTTAAGTCGTGCTTATTTATGGGCACTGACATTTCAATTTAATTTTTATGTGTCACAAAATATTCTTTCTTTCTTTTTTTTTTTTTCAGCCGTTAACAGATGTAAACACCATCCTTAGCTCATAGGGCTTACAGAAACAGGAAATGGAATAAATTTGGCTCATGTGCCATAGCGTGCTAACTCCAGACATGAAATAATCTCTAGGACCATCTTGCCACCATTTGAGAGGCACCTGACTGCATGGAAGAGAGAGCAACCAGCGCATCCTTTTGCCTCAGGTGTGACTTTGTGTCGCCCTTTTACAAAGGCATTAGAGTTAGTAAAATATTTACCTCTATTCTAAATACTGGAAGGGCATTTTGAAGACATTCCCTGCACTCCACTCCTCCCTGTATTAACCGTTCCAATGTGTAAAAACCTTCATTTGAGAACATTCTTCCCAATGTCCAAACTCAATCAGCTGTGCTAGAGGTGAGGTTGTATCATGAAATGAAACCGAACTGCAAACAACACGTCTGAATAGTTTCTCTATGGAGCTCCATGGACTGGGAAGAGGTTAGCTATAGATAATGGTCACAAACAGGAGGGCAGTATTTGCAGTGTAGGTTTAGAAGGCGAACATATTGGCCTTACTGCTGTCACCTGGAAAGAACCTTGTCCAATTTAGAGTCCATCATACAGTAAAGTCTGATGATGGAGTGAAATGCTTCCGGAGACGGGGAAGTCCCCATGTTGAAATTGGGTAAGGAGGAGTTAGAGGTCAATTAGTGATGATGGGGAGAAGGGGATGTGGGATCTGCAACTTGAAATTATAAATTCAAGACCATCACAGATGATGGCTTTGTGGCACATGTCATCTTGCCTCAGTTGGAGAAACAACACGAAAAAAGAGCCTAAAATGAATTATGTTGTCATGCGTCATATTTTACATTTCAGATCACACAGGCCCATCCAGACATATCTACCATGGCCCACAGGTCCCTGGGTTCCTGGGATGGGCAACTGATTCCCAAATGGGTGAGTAGTATAAACCCAAGTTGGGTTTTTCTCAGTCTTGTGAGCAAAGAACCAAGCATTTTGGTAAAAGTGGATGAAAAAGTGAAGGCGTTTCATTTCATTTTATAACCCAAGCTAACGTCCTCTCCCCTGTTGATTTCTGATCTTAGAAACCAAATACTTGCTAAGGGGAATGAAGTCTGAAAAGGGGGGAAAAAAAATAAGCTAAGCTTTAAGTATGTCCCAGTGGTAAGCATTTAAATTAGAGCAAAAGAAAAAAGCTCTCTGAACCAAGTGGTGAAGGCTCCCCCGACCTGTACTCTTAGGGTCCAACCCTAAGAGCAAGGGCAGGTCCCCCAGGCAGCTGTCTCTCGCGCTGGTGGGGTGAACTGCTTTGTCAGCAGCACCATGCATCATTAGCGGATCTGGAAAAACTCCAGCTGCCTTCCTCTTACACTCTCTCTGTACCTCTCACTTTAAAAAAGCTTTCATCGACATCATCCCAAACATCTTTTGTTTTCCCAGCTGGAGAAGGCTTTCTGTTTGCATCCCCTTCTCCAGCTAACTAAGTTCTTTTGCCCTTAAGAACTGCGACCATGAATCAAGGGGACTCATCACCTGTAAATTCTAAAGTGAATCTGGGCGCTTTGGGATTCCATAACTCATCTGTCTTCTCGGAGCTGCCATAGTTAGTTACATTTTCCTTACGCTGTTGGTGGTCATTATCTTCCCTGCTTTCCATCCCCCATATTAGAGACAAAACATGAAGCCCCTCACAGCAATATTTTCTTCTGAGGTTTAGCTCCAATGCACCATAATCCTCTTTGCTTGGGGCTGGTGGCGGG